>VDFB02075321.1:224772125-224799465 GCA_007258455.2 Sequoia sempervirens | reverse complement strand
TTACCAAATCATCATAAAAATTTAAAACAACACTTTCGTTGGCTTCTTTCAAGGCCACTACTTCAGTCCATCTTGTAAAGTAATTGATTGTAATAAGTAACCACCCACGACTTGCACTTGAAGGTGGGTTAATGGCACCTATGAAATCAATGCCCCATCTCATGAAGGGTTGTTCCACTTGAATGTGATGCAATGGTAAAGCTGGCAGCCTCTCTTTGCCTACAAAAATGGCACATTTTACACATTTTCTGGCCCAAGCATTGGCATCTTTAAGAAAGCTTGGCCAATAATAGCTAGCTCTCATTATTTTCCATGCAGTTGTTCTTGGGGAAAAATGACTCCCAACAGTTCCATCATGGAACTCATGAAGCACTTTATCTACTTGATGTTGATCAATACACCTTAAGAGTACACCATTAAGGATTTTTTGAAAAGAATGTTAACAACCATCACATAAGGGATGGATTGTAGTCTAAAATATCTTCATTTAGCTTTATCTAAACTTGGTGGACACTCACCATTTTCCAAGAAATGAGTCATATCTTGCACCCAACCTGCACTTGTTGCTGGTGCATCAGCTATAAGTTCATCAACAGTAACCAAAACTACCTTTGTTTTTTCCTTTTCCTCACTTCCAGACCCTGTAGCTAGCTGCTCACACAACCCTTTACCCCTTACAAGCTTTGTTACCTTAATTTCAACGTCATATTCCATGACCCTTGTAATCCACCCAACCCTCTTTTTGTTTAGGTCCCTACTTAACAAGAACTCCTTCACACTAGGGTGAGAAACCATCAAATGTATTTTTCTATTAGAAATTAGAGGTTTAAATTTTTTTAGACTTCTGATAGAAGCAAGTACATGTTTTTCTACAAAAGTATACTTTTTTTCGTAATGTTCTAAATGTTGACTAAAAAAGGCAATAGGTTGTTCTAAGCCAACATCATTTTGTTGCACCAGCATTGCAGAAATGATATCAATGCTACCAAAGGCATACAAAATGAAGTCTTTTGAAAAGTTTGGGTTTACCAAAGTAGGAGTTGTTGATAAGGCCTCCTTTATAACATCAAAACTGTGGTTGGCCTCCCTGGTCCAGCTAAAACTTGTATTCTTCTTCAACATGGTAGTTAGTGGTTTCAAAAGATTAGCAATATCAGGAATAAACCTCCTAATGAAGTTAATTCTGCTAAGAAAAATTTTTAAACCCTTTTTTATGGCTGGGTAAAGGCAGATCCAAAATGACACTTACTCTTTTTGGATCAATGGTGATCCCTTGTTTTGACACTAAATGTCCTAGAAGCTTTCCTTCGTGGACAACAAAGATGCATTTTTTGAGGTTGAGGGATATAAAAAACTCCCTACACCTCTCAAATACTTGCTTCAGACGTGAAAGATGATGATTTGCATTCTTAGAAAATACTGTTATATCATCAAGGTAAATGAGCACAAGTTTATCAGACCTTGAAATGCCATGTCCATTTCCCTCTAAAAAGTGGGACCAACATTGGATAGGCCAAATGGAATCCTTTTATAAGCCATGGTGCCCAATTTTGTGGTGAAATCAGTCTTACATTGGTCTTCTTCTTTAACTAAGACTTGGTTATAGCTTGAATAACCATCAAGTAATGAGAATCTTTCTGATCCAACTACTATTTGCAGAATCTGCTCCATTGAGGGCAGTAGATAATGATCTTTTAATGAGGCTCTATTGAGATCTCTAAAGTCTACACAAAGCCTAATCTCTCCATTTTTCTTTCTAATTGGGACAAGGTTAGAGACCCATGAGGTATGTTTGATTGGAAAAATGATGCCTCCTTCAACCAACTTGGTCAATTCTTTTATCATAAGAGGCTCAAGCTTGGGGTTTAAAGGCCTCTATTTCCGCCTAACAGGTTTTGCATTTGGCTCTAGTTCTATGGTATGTTGGGAAATTTGGGGATCAAAACCCTTTAAATAAAAATATTCCCATGCAAATACATCTTGAAACCCTTAACAAAGGGAAATAAAATCTTGTCTATCTGCATGTGAATAGATTTTACCAACTTTAAGGAGCTTACCTTTGAAAATTTCAAGCTCTTCATAATGTTCTTCTTTGACCTACATGCTAGTCTTATTCTTTTTTAGCTGATCATCAATGCTAAAGATGGATTCCAAGGTAACTAGACCCTTGGGCAACTTGTTAGTCCTCAACTGGATGATCTGATCATCATATTACTGCTTGATCTTGTCTTGATTTACTACTAAAAATTCATCCTCTTGCAACACAAAACTCAAAACCTATTCATCACTCTCAAAAACTTGTCAATGAGCGTTATTATCAGGAATAGAAGGTCTAATGACTATCTAGACATACTGCTGCACTTTTTCCTTCCTAATCTCATTTGGGATATCAAACTGAGCCCCTATTGTACCTAATCATCTGCATGTTTATTCTGATCCCTAGGAATAGAAACCAGATTAAAAGCATCAAATTCTTCTATCATGTCCCACACTTTGTGTTTTTAGGACTTCAAAACATCATTTTTTAGTAACATGTAGAGCTCTTACCTGATTTACAATCAACTCACTATCACCATATACTTGCAAGTAGCCAATCCCTCTTTTCCTTGCCCATTCCAAGTCTTGAATTAAACCTTCATACTCAACAGTATTGTTAGTACAAGAGAAAGAAAATATGAAAGCAGAATAATACTTGTCCCCTTGTGGGGACACAAGCATTGCACCCCCACTAGCTCTGTTCTTGCTTCTAGAACTATCAAAGAACATTTTCCATACTTCACCTTGCTATTCCAACTGATGTTCCACCTTCTTTTCGAGGTTTGGGATCACTACATTAGGTTCATACAACACATACATACCCAAACCAGTCTCCTCGATGTTATCATTTGGGCTATCAATGATATTTTCTCCTGCCAACTCATTTAAGAGTATATTTGGTACACTTTAAGCTTGCAATTCTTGAGCAGTAACAAGGTCATTATCATCAAAAACAACACAATTGACATTAATAACACTCAGAATATAAGGCTCAATGTGATCTTTGGAAAGTCATTCAAATTTAATGATCACTTTTGTCCCATATCTAGTCCTAAATATCATGTGGGACCAATCTGATGACAAGTAACCTCCTATTTTGGTGGTGAAATCTCTTGATAAACATAAGGCAAAATGAGGTGGTAAATCAATGACTAAGATATCTTGAGAGATGGAAAAATTGGGGCAAGCATGTAAAGTAAGGCTTAAACCCTTAATGACACCTATGGTGTTAATGGTTGTCCCATCAAGTTGGACTACTCCCTTTTCAAGACGCTGATATTTCAGTCCTAACTTATCAACAATTTGTTTGGGCATGACAAAACTACTTGCCCTTGAATCTACCATGCAATTATGAACCAACCTATCCCGTATTATCAAAGACACATAAAATGGGGAGGTTTAACATCTTTACCTAGCTATTTACTATTGTCTTGAGGTGTATTTGTAAGGACAACCTTGACTTGACCTACTGGAACATCACTTGAAACACTAAAATCAATTAAGGTAGATTGCAATAAGTCCTTTTGACCTGCGATGGATAAAGAATCCCACATTGACATATTTACATTCATTTTCTTCATTGATTCAATGATGTTAAAGGGTACAACAACGTTTACCTTTTGATGGGTCCTTGCAACAACAAGATCTTTCTGCAAGTGGGTTGATTGGGGTTGGTTCCCAAGTTGTTCACTACTGATGCCTTGTGAATTTCTTTGTAAGATGTGTGTTACTTGAGGATTGGATGGGCCAACAACCTCCTTATTCTTATTTTTTGCTTGTCCAATCTCGAAAGCCCTCTTCTTGGCTTGGGTGTTGGCTGCTATTGGAGAACTATCACTATTGACTCCACAAAATTCCTCTCCTTGCCAATTTAGGAGAGTTGTGTCACTTGCAGGGAGATCCCGTTGTTGTGAAGATTCACCATTAGAAACGTTCTGCACACTTGGAACATTTTGAACCATCAATGCTTGATTGATGACCTCATTTGAATATGTAGTATGATTATGGGCCTGGTTGCAGGGATAGTACCACTCATATTCTGCTACAAGGTTATTCTAAACAGGTACAATGTCTCTAGTTGCATTGATTGGAACTGGATTGTATGGTTGAAAAGGCCTTTGATTCAGATTTTGCCTTGCACCTTGAAAATTTGGACTTGATATGGCTGCTTGTTAGCTTGATATGGCTGACTTTGAGCTTGGTTTTGAGGCCGGTAAGGTTTAAAACCTTGGAATTGTTGCTTTTTGATGTTCACAAGTTCATTTCCAAAAGTTTGAAGCAAACTCTCATTTTTTTGCTGACTGCTCTTTATTTCTTGCAATTCCTGAGATGATCCTTGGACAACAATTTCTTCGCTAACAACAGCTGGTAAAGGGGCTATTTGAGGTGTATGAAAAGTTGTAGGAGGCCTAGTAGCAATTCTTATAGCTTGTATGAGGTTATTTTCAGCCCTTACAACTATATCATAAGACAATGGTAATGTGGTTCCACCCATTGATTGTATCAAAACAACAAATTCACTATTTAAGGACCTTAAAAAATAAAGAAATTCATACTTAGTTGGAGGCCTTATGGTTTCTGGAATTTTGTCCCATGTTCTTTGGAAACAAAAGTTGAATTCTATCATCCATTGATGGGGAGCTCTCTTGATATGGGTCAACTACTCCACTAATGACAAGTTGTCATATTTGTCTTCAAATTGTTTGCATAACACTTCTCCCAGCTCATCCCATGTTCTAATGGAGTTAACTGCTAAACTCTTGAACCATTGAAGTGCCTTCCCCCTAAACGATGCTGCTAGTAGCCTCAAAGAAACATTCTCTTGTGTTATATGATGCACTGAACACAGATTTGGTATATCTTTGATGTGCTCAATTGGTGTAGTTTGATCCTCACCTAAAAAATATGGAACACTCTTAAAGGAGGAATATCATCATGTTGGGCTAATTGCAGTGGGCTTCCTCCATCAAAAGTGAAAAAAACTTGATTCCTTGGAACTGTCATTAGTGGTACCAAGGTTTGCTACCTCACAGGAGGACTTGAAACTCTTACTGTAGGTGGAGTTGAAATTATTTTTCTTGATAAAACAACTTTCTTTGCTGGTCTGCCTCTTCTCCTAGGTGGTGAAAGCTATAAATAATCAAAAGGGACAAAGCTTCCCCTTGTCTGAATCTTTTTCATAAGATGTTACAACATTGGTTTTCTACTAATTTCCACATTCAGAGTTGCCATATATACATTGATATTGACCTCTCAAAGGCTTGAAAATTGCTCGTTGCATATCAGAACCAACAAACACATGTATTTTTCTAATCCTGGCTAATTAGAACAATCCCACCGGGTGTGCCAAAACTTTAGTTGTGAAATATTTTCCTTCTAAGAGTTTTAGCTGTAAAACCTCCTTATAAAATACTTATGCAAGAATGCATGCAAAAAATGAGTTGTGCAAACTAGGATTGGTCATTGTTTTGAGTTGTGTGTAAGTTGTTTGTAGGTCTTAGTTAGTTTGGTGAATCACCTTTTAGAAGTTTTTAGTCAATTTCAGTTTATGCAATCTTCTTACTCATTCCTTAAGAAATCATTAGTTTAGGTGACATCAAAAGGGGGAGCCAACCCATAATCTAGAGGTCTACTTTCACAATAGACTAGAAACACTCCAACAAGTGCACAACAAACACCTTCTACAATAGGGATTTTTAGTGCAAGACCAGCAAGTCCACATTCCACGGGTTCTACATCAAGTGACATGTCAAATCCTACATTGCAAGCTTAAGAAGACAAAAAATCAGAAGTATTAGAGAGATTTATGAGCATATTGAAGGTGAAAATAATGCAAGTCAGACTTCTCTCTTTGCTTTATATTCACTTGTAGATGATCCAATTCATTTTGAAGAAGAAATTAAAGAAGAAAAATGGGTAAATGCAATGGATGAAGAAATTAATGCAATTGAAAAGAATCAAACATGGGAGTTAGTGAGCCTTCCAAAAGGAAAAGATGACATAGAAGTTAAGTGGGTTTACAAAACCAAGTTGAGTGCAAATGGTGATGTGCAGAAACATAAGGCAAGACTAGTGGCAAAGGGATATTCACAACAGTCTGGAATTGATTATAGTGAAACATTTGCTCCTGTAGCTCGTCTAGACACTGTGAGAATGATACTTGCCATAGCAGCTCAAAACAAGTGGCTTGTTTATCAAATGGATGTAAAATCAACATTCTTAAATGGTCATCTTGAAGAAGTCTTTGTGGAATAGCCACCTAGGTATGAGATTTTAGGCCAAGAAGACAAGGTTTATAAGCTCAAGAAAGCTCTATATGGTCTCAAGCAAGCCCCAAGAGCTTGGTACAACATAATTGATTCTTATCTTCTACAAAATGGCTTCAATAGGTGCAGCAGTGAGCCTACTTTATACACAAAAATGAATGAAAAAGGTAAAATTCTCATAGTATGTTTATATGTTGATGATTTAATATTCACGAGTGACTTATTCATTGATTTGTTCAAAGGAGCTATGAAAAAGGAATTTGAAATGACTAATTTGGGTCTCATAAATTATTTTTTAGGCATTGAGGTGAATCAAAATGAAAATGGTATATTCATCTCTCAAGCAAAGTATGCTAATGATATTTTGAAAAGGTTTAATATGTTGAAATGCAAATACACACCAACAACAATTGTCACGGGTTTGAAGCTAAGCAAAGATGACAAAGGATCCAATGTAGATCCAACTTTATCTATGAAACTTGTTGATAGTTTCATGTACCTAACAACCACAAGGCCGAACATAATGTATGGTGTAAGTCTGATTTCAAGGTTCATGGGGTCTCCAAAAGACTCACATTGGAAAGCTTGGAAAATAATTCTAAGATATGTAAGTGGAACAAGAAATTATGGCATTCAATATTCATGCTCAAATGAGTTCAAGCTCATAGGATACACAGATAGTGATTGTGCTGGCAGCATTGATGATAGGGAAAGTACATCCGATTATGTTTTTCATTTTGGAACAGGGGTTGTATCATGGGCCTCAAAGAAACATCCCATTGTAACTCTTTCTTCAATAGTAGCAGAGTATGTAGTAGCAACAGGGGCAGCATGCCAAGCAATTTGGATGAGATGAGTGTTGAAAGAGTTGAAGCATGAACAAGAAGATGCAACAAAGATACATTGTGACAACAAATCAGTCATAGCACTGTCCAAAAATCCAGTCTTTCACATGAAAAGCAAACATATTGACACTAGATATCATTTCATTAGAGAGTTGATTAACAATGGAGAGATATTTTTGGAATTTTGCAGGTCTCAAGATCAATTTGTTGATATTTTTACTAAACCATTGGGAAAAGATGCATTTGAATATTTGAGAAGTTGTTTGGGTGTCTATGCTGAAGACAGATGCGCCAAAAATTTCAGAACTGTAAGTGAAGATAGATGCACTAGAAATTTCAGAACTGTAAGTGAAGACAGAGGTGTCGGAAATTTTAGAATTATAAGTGAAGATAGGTGTGTCAGAAATAAAGATGGATGCTCCGGAAATTTTGAGAAGAATGTCAGCTAATTGTGATTAAAGAGTGTGAAACTAATCCCAATCGCATTCAATACTCTTGTCAAATTCAATTTCTTTTCAACTCTTTGATTCGTGTGAAACTTGACTTTTCTCCAGCTGTTTCCATTACTTTACATTTTTTATTTCACTCCATCATGATAATTTTTCTTATGAATTTATTGCTAAATCTGCTCCAAATCTTAACCTACGTTGGAGAAGTAATTGAAATTAAATGTAATTAATGTTTTTGGTTTTCCCTTCATTTTGCTGGGCTCTTTTGTAGCTTATGCAAGAAGCTAAATGTATTGTCTTTTGTGGGTGAAATAGAATGTGAAGATGAATAGAATGTAAGAGGGATATGAATAGAAAATAGGGGGTTTGTGTTTTATTTCTGATAAACATATTAAGAGCTCAAGCTCTGTTTAATCTATATGTTTTTGTGTGAATGAAAGATCAACAACTCTGTTTATTTTGGGTGTTTTATTTCTCTATGAAATAGCATATTACTTTTGGTTTCCCTTGTTTATCTCTTGTCTCGCTTTTACTTTTATGTCATCTCGCTCTAATCCAACATCAATTTCATTATTTCTTTCATGTGTAACTTCATCCACACCACAAAATACTTAAAAAGGCGTTGAAAAGTTTTCATGACATGGTTACGAAATCTTTTACTTGTGTGCATGTCTCTGACTAAATCATTCATTTCTTGTCAAGAAATCAATAAAATAAATTGAATCTCCTCTTTAAACTAGTCACATTTCTACTCGCAAATCCTATAATATCCTAAATCTAATTCCCTCATCATTGAAAAATCATTCAACCTAGCTTAAATAAATAAACTAAAATTGAACGCATTTCATTATAAATCTAATCATTAGAATTTGTAGACAAATTGAACAATTGATGAATTTGCAGACAAATTGAACAATTGATGAATTTGCAGACCAATTGAACAATTGATGAATATGAAGAAAAAATGAACACTTCAAAATTTACAAGATAGATAGCCCACAAAAGAAAACATATCAACTAATGAAATTACACCCCCAAAAAACTCTTTTGCATCTTGGGACACCATTAAATCACAAGAATGATTAGAAATTGATGATTAAAACATCATTTAATTGTATATAATTTCCTTCAATTAAAAATGGTAAATGGAGCAGAAATTTTCTAATCATGCACAATAGGGGCCATCAAATAGAAATTCTCTAACATTCCACAATTTAGCCTACATAAAATAACTTACAATCGAACAGAAAAAGCAAAGAAAAACATATAATGATCCAAAAGAAAATCTTCATCACATATTCATTTAAGGCATTCTGTTTGTGAAACAGTTTTAAAATTGGGTCTAAAAGTAGCATACCTCCATTAAGCCATTACCACAAGTGGAAGCTTGGAAGATGACTCATTTGAAACCTCAGCTTAACTAATAGAACAGAGCCCTGGTCATCTTTCTCACTAAGCAACAACATACCCTACATATTAATCAAATGACACATAGGAGCCTTTGTTTTGCATGCTAAAATCATTTATAGCTTTTAAATAAAATCTACTTTAAAACTAAAAAGAATTGACTCATTCATATCTTGTCTGTTACAATCTCGTCCATTTTCATCTTGACTACCAACTGTGCACGTCAAAATAAATACAGCTTCAAAAATGTTACACAGATTTTTGGATGCCACTGTATATTAATAATTAAAATGATTAGAGTCTCTTCTATGTGTCGTGATCAGCAAGATCATCTATCACCATCTATCAGGTAAAAAAAAATTTATCAATGGCACTACAAAAAAATTAATCAATTTATTTAATTGAGAATAGAACAAAGGAAAGATGATGTAATAAAAAATGATACAAAAAAAATCAAAATCAGGAAAAAATTAAAATAATCATCTCTTTACAAAAAAAATCACTAATCTAAAAAATAATGATGAAAATTAGTACTACTTTTATGTTATGAACAAGTTTTCACTCATTTAAAAATTCAACTTTTACTTTGAAACTTTTATTATAAATATGATATTCAAATATTTATTAAACATGTTTTAAATATCTTAATAATATTTATATTCCAAATACTATGATATATAAAGATATTAAATACACTCCAACAAATGAAAAAAGAAATATGATATATATTTAGATAAATATATATTATATAAATAAATATAAATATTATATATTATAAATATATATATTTAGTATATCAAATCATATATCTAAAAATTATTATCATATTTTTCATATGATAAAATATTTATCTACATATCTAGATCCAAAAGATATATATATCATATTTGTATATGTATATGTATATGCATATGTATATATATATGTGTGTATATGTGTATATGTATATGTATATGTGTATATATGTATATGAATGTATGTATGTATATATTATAGATGTATAGATAATTGAATATATATATATTTAATACACATTGATTTAATATTAATATATATATCTAAATTGTATAATTTATATCTTGAGGAATCTAGAAGAAAATATGGATAGGGATAAAAAAAAAATATAATGTCAAACATAGTGGAATTGTGACAATATGTTCAAAAGATAAAGTATTATTTAATGATTTATTTAAAATATATAAAGTTTAAATAATTTATTTTAGATGAAATTGAAAATCATAATGATTCTCAAGACGATGATGTTTTATCTAATGATCATAATACAAATGAATAGGAGTTCGAGATTTATTTAAAGTGAATCATTTCTTTAAGCATTTGACATGTTTTAACCTATTTTTATATTTGATCTTTAATATTTGATCTATTCTATAAAACTATATAAAATATATATTTTTTAGATAAAGATTTTCAAACATTCTACAATATCATTTTTATATTTAGTTGGACTAAAAGTCCCTTAAATAATTTTTTATTTATATTTTTACACTGATAGGTGTTTACAATGAAAGTCGATTCCTTGAGAATTTATGTACATAAAAAAAGTTGTATTTTCAAGTACTTGTTAGTAACTTGATAGAAATATGTAGATATAATGTAATCATGCAGTTGATATATTTTTGTTTTTTATAAATTTTCTTAACAATGTTATTTGTATTCTAATGCAACAAATGCATAATCTCTATTTTAGTTACTCATTTTTTAGTAGTTGTCTAATGTTGAATCTACAAACTCATATTTTATTTTAGTCTTTATGTTGTCATAAATGAGAGTTTTTGTACAACTTTTATATATCCAGTTATTGTTAATTTTTTTGTACAAATTTCTTTATCCATCATTTGTGTTTGTGGAAGAGCGTAGACGAGACAACAACAAAGTTATAGTTATCCTCTCATCTCAAGTTGTGGCATTTTTCTCTCTATAGGTAACAGCGAAAATGTACATTATTCTGGGGTTATGTAGAATGTCCAATAGCTTGCTCTAAAAATGTTAAAGTTTCTTCTATGTAGATTTCTTATCCATCATTTGTGTTTGTGGGAGAGTGTGGACGAGACAACAACAAAGTTATAGTTATCCTCTCATCTCAAGCTATGGAATTTGGCTCTCTACAGGTAACAACAACAATGTACATTAGTTTGGGGTTATGTAGAATGTCCAGTAGCCTACTCTAAAAATGTTGAATTTTTTGTGCAAATTTTTTATCCATCGTTTGTGTTTGTGGGAGAGCATAGACAAGACAACAATTACAATTATCCTCTCATCTCAAGCTGCAACATTTGGCTCTCTGTAGGTAACAACGAAAATGTACATTAGTCCAAGGTTATGTAGAATGTCCAATAGCATGCTTTGAAAATGTTAAATTTTCTTCTATGCAAATTTATTTATCCATCATTTGTGTTTACGGGAGAGCATAGACGAGACAGCAACAAAGTTATAGTTATCCTCTCATCTCAAGTTGCGACATTTGGCTCTCTATAGGCAACAACAAAAATGTGCATTAGTCCATGGTTATGTAGAATGTCTAGTAGCTTGCTCTAAAAATGTGATAGTTGAGTGTTAGAAATTTTTTATATGCTTAAATGGTCTACTTTCAATTTCCTAAAATGTTTAGGAGTGGCATTTATGAATCATTGAAATATTATAGACAAGTGATATAAATCTATCACATGCTTAAATAGTTTGTGTTCAATGAAAGTTTATTCCTTGAGAATATGTATACATAAAAAATTTGCATTTTCATGTGACTAATAGTAACTACATCAATAGAAATCTGTAGATAAACTGATAAACTGGCATCGTGCAATTGATATTTTTTTGTTTTTAAAAAAAATTCTTAACGATGTTATTTGTATTCTAATGTGATAAATGCATAATCTTTGTTTTAGTTACTCATTTTTTAGTAGTTGCCTAATGTTGAGTCTGCAAACTCATATTTTGTTTTAGTCTTTATGTTATCATAAATAAGAGTTTTTGTACAACTTTTATATATCCAGTTATTGTTAAAGTTTTTCTATGCAGACTTCTTTATCCATCATTTGTGTTTGTGGGAGAGCATAGACAAGACAACAACAAAGTTATAGTCATCCTCTCATTTCAAGCCATGACATTTGGCTCTCTGCAGGTAATAGTGAAAATGTACATTAGTCTGGGGTTATGTAGAATGTCCAATAGCCTACTCTGAAAATGTTGAATTTTCTTATGTGCATATTTCTTTATCCATCATTTGTGTTTTTGGGAGAGCGTAGATGAGACATCAGCAAAGTTATAGTTATCCTCTCATCTCAAGTCGTGACATTTGGCTTTCTATAGGTAACAGTGAAAATTTACATTAGTCTGAGGTTATGTAGAATGTCCAATAGCCTACTCTAAAAATGTTAAATTTTCTTTTGTGCAAATTTCTTTATCCGTTGTTTTTATTTGTGGGAGAACGTAGACGATACAATAGCAAAGTTACAATTATCCTCTCATCTCAAGCCACAACATTTGGCTCTCTGCAGGTTTAACAACAAAAATGTACATTAGTCTAGGGTTAAGTAGAATATCCAGTAACCTGCTCTAAAAATGTTCAATTTTTTCTATGTAGATTTTTGTATCCATTATTTGTGTTTGTGGGAGAGTGTAGACGAGACAACAAAAAAATTACAGTTATCTTCTTATCTCAAGCCACGACATTTGGCTCTCTGCAAGTAACAACAAAAATGTACATTAGTCTGGGGTTATGTAGAATGTCTAGTAGCCTACTCTGAAAATTTTATAGTTGAGTGTTAGAAATTTATTATATGATTAAATGCTCTACTTTCAATATCTTGAAATGTTTAGGAGTGGCATTTTATGAATCATTGAAATATTACAAACAAGTGATAGAAATCTATCGCATGCTTAAATAGTTTGTATTTAATTTGCTTAAATAGTTTGTTTTTGGTGAGATTATAGAATTTAAAATTTTATCTAGAACACATTTTTTAATTATACATTTTTTGTCCAATTTCAAATTTAAATGATTTGCCAAATTGACAATTGAAAACATGTAGTTGACAATAGTTTATCATACTTTTGAGAAATTTATTTACTAAAATTGATTACAAACAATGGTAAATATATTGTTGTTACACAGGGATAAATTTATGGGCTATAGTTTATTGTTTGTTTGAATTTTTTTGTAAGAATGTGCTAGGTTGTAAATTATGTGGGAAATTATTAGGCTATAAATTGTTATTTGTTTAAAATTTTATGTAAGAATATGGTGGGTTTTCGATTGTGTCTAATAATAATGTAGTTCAGGTGCTTTGCATTGTAAATTATGTGGGAAATTATCAAATATGGTGGGTTTTCGATTATGTGTCTAATAATAACGTAGTTCACGTGCTTTGTATTGTAAATTATGTGGGAAATTATCAAGCTATAAATTGTTATTTGTTTAAAATTTTATGTAAGAATATGTTGGGTTGTAGATTATGTGTCTAATGATAATGTAGTTCACATACTTTGCATTTATGTGGGAAATTATCAGGCAATAAATTGTTATTTGTTTAAAAAATTATGTAAGAATATGTTGGGTTGTAGATTATGTGTCTAATGATAACGTAGTTCACGTACTTTGCACACGCATTTGAATTATAGTATTTTCCCTCAATTTGTGGTGCCCTGTGTAAAACAATGATTATATTTAATTTTAACCAAACTTAAGGTTCTAACGAAGTAGGAAATCAAGCCTTATTCACAAACTCACAATAGCATACAATGTAACTCATAAAATATTTTAAATAAGACAAAAATCTGCAATTAGTGTCTTCAATTTATCATTCAAACTTTCCTTAAATCACTTAATAACAAGATAATTCTGAAATTACATTATTTTGCAGCCATATGAGATGATGAAAACTATTACAAACTGATGTAAATCTGATAAAAAATAGTAAATATCAAATACGCAAGTGGACTACAATCCAAATTCTTTTACCAAATTCTAGCACCTACAACCTTCAATGCAAACCTCTATTGCAATGAACCATGATTCACCAAATTGTTTTCTATTGCACAAAAATCCTCAAATCTGAAATAAACCTACAATAATAATGTCCCAACACTCCCAAGAAAAAAACTACACCTACAACACCAACCTTCAAATTCTAACCAAGAATGGCTACTAAAACATAGTCAAAATTGCTTGCAATCTTCAAAAACAAGCTCCCAAAACTTCTCCAGTTAAAATAAAAACCAAATTGGGAAGAAACCTCAAAAAATCCATCCCAAAAACCTTCCATAATATTAAAATTCTTTCATAAACCCACTTCCATCAAAATTGCCAAAATTTGAGTCCATTCTTAGATTTTAGGGTAGTTTCTAATGTAACTCCTACCAACTCACCTTGGGTGCCCACCTTTTTTACATGTGATTTTAGATAGTTATAAATTCATTTTCAAATTCATATTCCTTCCAAGACCCACACCCAAGAATACTTATTTCCAATTTTTAAATATTAAATAATTTCCAAAATTTGCCCCCTAATTTATCTCCACACCAATATCTTGCCACAAAATGAAAAAGGAATTTATTTAATAAATATTTTACTCTAACCTTGAAAATCACTCTATCAAATAAATCACCTACCAACCTTAGGAAAATAAATTAAAATATATTTTTTGGTTATGCAAGATTGTTGGTCAACCACAGATGCTCCTACATCAGACACCTGGGGTAGGAAAAAAATTGTGAATCTAGATTCACAAAATGGAGTTGAGTGGTAGTACCACCCTTTCAGATTATAAGAAATCCTCAAAGAACTCCATCACTGAATTAGACAAAATAATTTCTTCCTCTGCCTCTTCCAACACTTAGTTGGGACACTTGTCGTCCTCCTCCATGAAGTGTGCACTTTCTTCTTCCTTGCTCTTGTGGACTCATTCCCACCATGAACCATCCTCCTTTGCCATGTCTCTTCTTCCCTCCTTTCCTTCTTCATGGGATCCAACCCACCAAAAATTGACCACCTCCACCAAGTTCCTCCTACAACTTCCTCTATAGCCTCTATGTGTAAGTATACATTTGTATACCACTCTGCATATTCACAATCCTTTTCCTTATTTAACCCTTTTCTCATATCATAATAAAAATCCTTTAGAAATTCAACATTACAAAACTCATAAAAATTAGATTTTACCTCAAAGAATTATTTTTGTCACAACCTCTTCTTCCTCACTATTGAATGCTACTATCGGTGTTGTTGCACTTAACAACTTCTCTATCTCTATGATCTCTTCCTCAATAAACTCTTGGTCTTCATCAGGTTCCTCATCGAACACTAGATCCTCATACATCACTACATACTTTATTTTAACTACAACATCCTCAAATGCTGCAACTTTACTCACAACAATCTCCTTAATGCTCACTTTTGGAACTCCTCCATCTTCAACCAATGCCGCAACAAATTTCTCTTCTTCACTTTTTCATTTTCTTCCATGCTCTCACCCAAGCATACCTGTGCAACATCAATTTCCTCACCAACCCACTTGTCAAATTTAGGACCATATATGTTCATAACTTTTGATTTCAAACCTTCTTCATCCACTTCACATGATGCACTCCATTCACATGCTATCATTGAAACCTTCCTTACATTCAACCCCTACCAAAGGGTTGCAAAACTCTTTCTTTTTAATCTTCTCTTCATTGTCCTCTTTCAAGAGAACGTTCTTCTTCCCATACCTCTCTTTCCATATTCCCACTTCCTCCTTAACCATCTTTTCCAATACATCTACTTTAGCCTTGAGCTTTTCAAATTCTTCATGATACTTCCTATTTTCCACTTCTTCCCAATATTGAACTCCAGGAACAAATTTCTTATGGCCCTCCTCATGACCCATCCCATCCTCTTAGGTATAGACTGCCTCATGTCTGACAATCTGTCTACACACACCACCATAGGTCCTGGTGCAAACTACCTCACATTGGCACTTATTCCTACACACTTAGAAACTCTTGATCTAATACCACTGATGAAGAAGGAAATCAAGCCTCATTCAAAAACTCACAACAACATACAATTCAACTCATAAATTATTTTAAATAAGAAAAAATCTGCAATTAGTGTCTTCAATTTATCATTCAAACTTTCCCCAAATCACTTAATAAAAAAATAATTCTGAAATTACATTATTTTGCAGCCATATGGGCTGGTGAAAACTATTAAAAACTAATGTAAATCTAATACAAAACATCAAATATCAAATACACAAGTGGACTCCTTCAATCCAACTTCTTTTACCAAATTCTAGCACCTGCAACCTACAACCTTCAATGGAAACCTTTTGTTGCAATAAACCATGATTCACCAAATTGTTTGTTGTTGCACAAGCATCCTCAAACTTGAAACAAACTTACAATAACAATTTCCATAAAACTCCTAGGAAAACAACTACACCTGCAACACCAACCTTCAAATTCTAGCCAAGAATGACTACCAAAACATAGTCAAAATTGCTTGTAATCTTCAAAAAAAAACTCCCAAATCTTCTCCAACAAAAATCACGACCAATTTGGGAAGAAACCTCAAAAAATCCATCCCAAAAACCTTCCATAATATTAAAAATTCTTTCATAAACCCACTTCCACCCAAATTGCCAAAACTGGAGTCCATTCCTAGATTTTAGGGTAGTTTATGATGCAACTCTTGCCAACTCACCTTGGGTGCCCACTTTTTTTATGCATGATTTCAGAAATTTATAAATGCATTTTCAAATTCATATTCCCTCCAAGACCCACACCCAAGAATATTTATTGCTAATTTTTAAATATTAAATAATTTCCAAATTCTCCCCCTAATTTATCTCCACACCAATATCTTGCCACAAAATGATGTAAAGTCATTTATTTAATAAATATTTTACTCTAACCTTGAAAATTATCCTATCAAATAAATCACCTACCAAACTTAGAAAAATAAATTAAATTATAATTTTTGGTTGATGCAAGATTGTTGGTCAACCACAGACGCTCCTGCATCAGGTTCTTGTTGTAGGATTTACATTACCATCTGCATTCATATATTGCTACCTAAAGCTACAAGCATTATTCATTACTACATAAATTTTTTCCCTCTCATTGATTCATTCATCATAATGGTTTTGAATTTTTTCTTGTGACAAATGCATGCATTGGTTGCCAATGTAATAAAAGAATCACTTCAAAGCTCATGTTTGGGTATAATCTATTTGCTAATATAATTTAGTCTCACAATCTTGAGGTCTACAACAAATATTTGAAATTTTATTTAGATATGATCTATACCTAGGATGAATGTAAATGTAAACAACATATTTTGTAGATACTTTTCACATTACAAAATTAGGTGTTTTTTGGTGCATTTGCCTTCCCGTGTTGATTGGGGTGGGACTTGGACATATGCATCTTTTTGCTTCTTACTTCCTCCTACTATTTCTTACAGTTTCCCTTGCCAATAGTATATTTTCTGACCTTCTTTCCCTCCCTACTTCTTTTTGCTCTTGTTTTCCTAGGTTTTCTACAATTTTATCCAAACTGGTGAATTTATCTAGTGGTTGTATTTGCCCTTATTTGTCCATGTGTCATCTATAAACCTCTTTTCATTCCTATTTCTTGTATATATGTTTCACTTTGTTTTATAGAGCAAGGCATTATATTGATATTGCATGATTAGTCAGTCTTACTTTACGACATTGCTTTGCTTTCTTTGATTTGAATAGATAAGGTTATTTAGATTGAGTTCTTCTATTGCATGCATGACTGTTCTGATTTAGTTGGTCATACTGGCATTCATTTTTTGGTATCTTGTTTATTGTTAGAGCGAATCACTATTTTGGCCTTTTTTGTATGATCACTTGAAGTCATTTCCTTAAGTAACAAAAGATTAAAAGGTGTAAAAGGCTGCAGCCTGTCATTCCAACCAATTAAAAATTTAAATTCAATATTTGGCTGAAATCTTCTTAATTGGCAATGAATAACATAGTTTTATAAGAATATGTTACTTACTATTCATATGCACTGAGTGATTGAAGGATAGGGAACTCAATTTTAGATCTGTAATTGGTGATTCACAAGATTATGTGAATGTTAAGACTCTAATTCACAATTAGAGTCTTAATGTCATAGGTTAAGGTATCATGTAGCCAAACTTGAACATTACACCTTTAAATTGCATGATATGATACTTTCTTTAAAATGGGTATTACTTTTTAATTGCATGAGGTTTTCAATATTTGACTTGTTGTCTCAAAATTTTGGTTGGTTGCGCATTTTGGTGAAAAATATATTTTTTTGACATTTTGGAGTCTATACCATCAGGAATTGTGTGATGAGCTCATCATTCATGAACCTATTTTGATTTGGGTGTGATTTACATTGAAGGGTACTCAATAAGGTCATTTCAATTAGCTTCAATGCTTTTCATTTATTAGATACCATTACATGGGTCATCAAGTAATAGTGAAATGGATTGATGCTTCGACTTAACTTTTCAAAGTTATTGATTGTGCACTAATAAAACATACTTTATTTAAATTTACCAAGTCTTGTAGATGTGTCTCTTTAACCCAATAAACTAAATCTATTTGATTGAGAAGAGATAGCTTTGGAAATGAAAATTACTCAAATCTCTCTTCTTTAACAAGATCACAATGATAGAATGGCCTAACACATAAGATACATCTTATAAATAGAAGTTAGGCATCAAACTAACACATAAGAGATGTCTTATGGAAAATATGAGGTATTTTACAAAAATTTGTCAAATTTTTAAGAAATAAATATATGCTTGGGGAGAAAAGGCTTGTTTGTTTTAGCCTTTGGTGTAATATTGCATATCACTATCATAACCTAGATTTAGGCTAATATTGCAAGTAATATTAGAAAGGGAAGAAACAGATTTGTTGTCGAAGATTGATACAAAAATTTATGAAAATTTTACCTATTCCTTCTAAATTATATGCTTTTATGCTTCATTTTGGTAAAATTTAGAGGAGATATTAGCAATTGATGTTTGCATACTCATATTTTCAAGAATTATATGAGGTACTTCCTATGTACTATATATAAGAATTGCATAGTTAGACAAACAACTCACTATATATAATGTATATTTTTTACAATTCCTAAAATTTGGAGCACCTTTCTACTAATACCTAATGTTCTTTGCTATAAATGGTTGCCACGTGATATTTTTTACTATAGTGAGGGGTTTCTAACTTGTGAAATTTGTAGCCCCTTTCTAGAGGTTTATTGATCATAGTGATTGACTTGGTTTGATGTACTTAGGGTTGTTAATTTAAGACTGATTTTGTTCAAATAGTATTCTTTATCTTAATTCATGTTGTGTGTTGTGATATTGGTCTTTTAATAGAATTATAATTGTTTTGCAGTCGTCCAAATGAATTGTATATTTTAAGTTTTCCAATAATTTGTAACATTATTAAATTAAACAAAGTTCAAAATTAAACAAATTAAATAAATTAAATTTATAGGATAGATATACCTATTAGTTAAAGAGATTGTAGCTACCAAGTTTTAAAATGAATACTCTCAAGTTATCTTTGACTTTCTTGCAATAAGATTGCATGTACTAGGACATGCTTGCAAATGTCGATACATTTTTTCCTAAAAGGAAATTCAAAAGGAAACGTATTTCACCTTCTACTATATCTAAGTTAGCTACTTTAAATTTTATTTGTAATGAAGATGACTTTGGACATGCCTGTATACCTATAGGTTACAAATACATTTTTTTTGTTTTTAATTTGGTCGTTCCTCTAAATGCTATCAATGATTTTGTTTTGGAATTTTACTTTCAGGTTGTCAGCATTTATGAGTGTCAAATGTTCATAGATGTCTGAATTGTGTAACAATTTTTTTACAGAGATGAATATTGCAAACCTATTTTGATTTTATGTTTAAGAGCATACTATTTCATGGTTAGATTCTAATATTTTTTATTATTATCAAATAAAAAAATATGTATTATTAAATTTATGGGATAGATATATATTAGTATTGAGTTGTAAATTTTTAATTACTAATTAGTGTCATTTCCTTTCTATATAACGGCAACATAAATGAATCATGTGAACCAGAAAATTATGTGTCTAAGCCACCATCGACAAAATAATCAATCGCACTAATACATATGTTGAAAAATCCATTGACAAATTGTGTAAATCAATAGAACAACACTCTAAACACACCATTCATGAACTAGAAGATGCAACACTTCTAGCAGTAGCGGTTGAAGAAGAAGAAATGGTGCAAATAGAAAAAAATAGCTTGAAACTTCCATAAAACATGTCAAAAAGTTGTTGGATTTTCTTGGCTCCTGAAAGAACTCTTTTATGACAAACAATATGAGCAAGGATCTTCTAAAGAACTATGTAGAAGAATTATGACTTTTTTTGAATGATAATTAGAATACCAAAATAAGAATTGTATATAGTGTTGAAAGACCATTGGTTAACTCATACAAATAGTATTTTGATAAAGACATTGACGTCTATTTTGTAAAAAACATTGTTCATATGCCTTTTATGTAAGTGGCCGACTTTTTATATAAATAGATAAACTTTTGAAATAATTAGAATACCGAAAGAAATATTGTATATAGTGTTGAAATACCATTGGTTAACTCATACGAATAGTATTTTGATAAAGACTTTGATGTCTATATTGTTAAAAAACATTGTTCATATGCCTTCTATGTAAGTGGCCAACTTTTTCTATAAATATTTAAACTTTTGAAGTTTGAAATATTATGTACATATTTCCAATTATGTAAATACTTCTATGTATATTCCTAACCCAAACAAATGATCTACATTGATAATTGACATGAGATCTTTGATAAACAAATTGAAATCACTCTGTATGGTTTACAAAATTTTTAAAAAAAAATTCTTCTAACTAAAATTTCTTTTTTTTTGTTCCATATTGTGTTATTACAGAAGTAGGTTGAAGTAATGCATTTCTTCTCCATCCTTGCAAAATTGCATAGCAGAATAACCTGAGTAAATCGTCAAGCAACAAAGAGGTGAGTTCTACTCATCTTCTTCAACATGATTAAACATTTAATTATTGAATTGTTCCTTCTATCGAATATTAAAATGTACAAGAATCCTAATATGATGCTTATAATGTCTAATTTTAATTTGCACCATTCAAATTTATCTTTCTATTTTTTTTAATATAATACAAAACCATGAAATGTACCATTTCAAATGTTTTAATGCATTTATCAGAAAGACAATTTTCACTATTACAAAGTATGCTATATCTCAAGACTGATTTTTTAACAACTGTTGTCCGTACACTATTATGAAATAGGAATGAATCTTGCAAGAAATGAAGGTTCCAAAAGGTTGTTTCCTAACAAAGCATTAAATTCTTACCAAAAATAATGGACAATCAAGGCTAGGGCGATTACAAAAATACAACTTCATCATTTCAAAAATACAAATGGGCATGGAAAAAAAAATAGTTTTGATCTTCTTGACTCTAATGGTGATGAAATCAGACTAACATGTTTTAGTTCTATAGCAGAACTCTTTCACTATTGTATAGAGACTAGGAAATTATTCATAATTTCCAATGGAACCCTCAAACTAGCAAATAAAAAATATGATAATCTGAACAATGACTGAAAAAAATTATTAATACTTCCATAGTCAAGATTTGTGTAGATGAGAATACACAGATACCCAAGAGCTTCACTTCAAATTCAAAGCAATCAATGAACTTAAGGACATGGAAAATAATTCCATTGTTGATCTCATAGGTATAGTACTATCAATCAATGTAGCCAATACAATTGTTAGAAAGAATGGCACACAAACACAAAAATAAACTCAACAAATTAAGGATGTGTTGGCATCCATAATTGACCTAACAATGCGGGGATATTTCTGCAATAATGAAGGTCAAAAACTTCAAAAAATATGTTATGAAGGGACTTTTCCAATACTTGTTGTAAAGGCTACACAAATAAGTGATTATGGAGGGAAATATGTAGGGACAATTCCCACAACTGAACTGCTCATAAATCCATAGATGCCAGAGTCTGAACAACTAAGATCATGATTTGATGATGAAGGAAAATATCTTATTTCCCAATCTATGACAAAGGACTACTCATTTGCTACAAAAGCTCCAACATTAAAAAATGTTACTGACATTAACACTCACAAAGATGGTTTATCAAGTAGAATACAATGCATTTTGGTCAAAGAACATAATCTTTCATAAAGAAAGATAAATTCTATTACATAGCTTGTCCCTTGGAAATTGACGATAAGAAATGCAAGAAAGAGGTGAACAAGAAAGAAAATGGTCAATGGCATTGTGAGAGATGTGAAACTACTTTCCCTATTTATGATTATAGATATCTACTACAATGCAAATTAGAAGACCACATTGGTTCAACTTGGGTGACTGCTTTTGAGAAAGCAGTTGAAGGAATTATGGGCATCACACCAAATGAACTCAGCATTATGAAGCATCAAGAAGAAGATCAAATGAAGTTTACAAAAATGATACAAAAAGAATTTTTCCAAAAGTATGTCTTATTGGTTCATGTGAAAGAAGATACTTACAATTATGAACAAAGAATCAAGAGCATAGTCATCAAAACTGAGAAATTTGATTGCTCATCTGAAAACAAGGCTATGCTTGCTTTGATATGTAAAATATAGGTTTATGATATAAGCTACAAAACTGACATATAAATCATGTGTAAAAAAAACAATAACTATTCTTGGGAAACTTGTAAATACTATTTTGTGGTGTCACAATACATATATGTGTAGTGTAGAAAAGTGTATCCCTTTACATTTTCACACTTGTTTGGGCCCTCCTAATTAAAATGGACTTAATAATGCCTTAATTTGGTGTTGAAAAATGTATCTCTTTACATTTTCACACTTTTTTGGGCCCTCTTAATTAAAAATGAGCATAATTAGGCCTTAATAAGCCCTTTTATTCATTTACAAGCCTAATAAATTACATTTTCTAAAGGGGAAACCCGGTAATATTAATGCCAATACATAAAACTTTACCTTGAGCAATATGTGTTCTACGAATAGGGATTTGGGACCCATTCACCCATGGGTGAATGGGTCCTCCCTTTGAACCTAAATTTAAAATATGTTTTTGGTGGTATTTTAATGTCCCCAAATCCATATTTCAATTTGGCTTGTGATATTTAAATTTTGGAAATTAAGGATACATGCCTATAAATACAAGGTTATTTCACTAAGTTTCACCTAGAATTTTATGAGCATTCTTCAAAATTTAAAAAGCATTCAAGAGCATTCAAGCAGAGTAGATGTATCTGAGTTTATTGTAGCATTCAAGATCTATTCATCATGTCAAATTCCTCTTGCATCATGCATGTTTTTGGAGCTAACATTGTGATATAGGTTTCAAGATCAAGTTCAAGCATTCAAAGAATCATTTCAAGTATCAAGATCCACATCCAATTCAGCCATTTCATGCAAGTTGCAAACCTTCTAAGATCTCCATTACCAAGGTTCATTCAATGGTTTGTTGAGTGGTAACATAGATTTGTTCATTCTTCATTCCCTCTTTCATTTCATTATTTCAATTCAAGGTTTGATTACCAAAACAAGGTTTGACCAAGGCAAACCCCCATTCACTAAAAACAAACATTTTTTCCCTCTTGTGTGTGTATTGCAAATTTAGATTGATGAAGGATTGAAGACCTCTTGAAGTGCAAGATTGAAAAATTTTTCAAAGTTGCAAAATTTGTCAAATTTTTTGAATCATGAAACCTCACCTACAGATCTAATTTTTAACTTTTTGACACTGAAACTTGTACAAATTAGAAGTTATAGATCAGCATCAAAGGCTCTCGAAAGTTGCATAAAAACCCTGGCAAAAGACCCATTTTCCCTTGGGTGAATGAATCCTAGTCAGCCTTCGAAACCTGACTTTTGGTGACTGGTAAACACCTTTCTTCCCTTCTCAGGTATACAATATATTTTCTATTTCTACTAATATTGAGTTTAATATTGTTGTTTCAAGTGTTAGATTTCATTTTGGAGTTGATTTGCTATTTTTAGTTTTTCTCCCAAAAGTGTTGTTTGACCTTGACCCCCATCCTTCAAGCATAAGGAAATTTGAAGATTCCCACATTGACTTGATTCACCTAAGGTTTGTTATTCAATTTTTTTTGGGGATCTCATTTCCTAATGAAATATTGAGAAATAGGTCCATCATAACCCCCTTTTATTATCAATTGATTAATTTGGTGAACCTATTTTTGGTATTTCATTTTGGTGAGCCTGACTTTTGAGCACCATAACTTGTTGATTTGGAGTCCATTTTCAACCCTAGATCTAGGTTTTGCATTCATTTGCATTACACATTGCATTGATTTGTATCTCATTTAGGGTTGTTCACATGCATTGATTTGCATCTCATTTAGGGTTTTAGGTTTGCATTTTTGCATTCTTTAAAATCTAGAAAATTCAAAAATCCCAGGCATTTTGCATAGTGTTTACATAACATTGCATGTTAGGTCATTTAAATAAGAAAATTGAATCAAAATTTCATATCAAATTAGGTCTTTATGCTTGTCATTTAGCACTATTTTGCACTTGCATTTAGATCCGATTTTCCAGTAATCTGAAACTGTAACCACCTGTTTGAAACCAAAATTGGGAAACCATAAAATCACTTCAGAAATTTGTAAATTAATTTTTAAAAACCTTGAAGTGAGACCTATTTTCCCATGGGAAAATGAGTTTCTAATCAGGGCTTTTTCTGAATTTTTGACCATCAAAACTATTGTTTCTACATTATGTGTTCCTGCATTTAATTTGTTATTTTAGTTTCCAAAATATTTGTTATTTGAAATTGTTCATATTAAGCTTAATTTGTCAAATTTAGTGCATTATTTGAATTCAAAATTGCATCTAAAAGACATCATTTTCAATTTTTTATATAGCATAATAAAAAATGTATCTTGTATTAAATCTAGAAATTCCTCTTACATACTAGCATTGCACTTTACATTCTAGGGTATTGGATTGCATTTCACGTATTATCCATTTTGGGTGCACCTTGGGTTTGTGAAACTTGTATGAGCTTCAAAAATTGGTGTCCTATTGCTAATACTATTGTGAGACGTAGTTTAAGACTCATGTCATCTCGCGATACATCACTTGTCATGGATCTTGGGTTTTCTAACTCTTTCACTCATAGTGTTGACACTAGCCAACCCACTATGGACCATACTATTGACACTTCATTTCCCATGACCTCCCTACCCACAACCAATGTGACTAATCTTGACACAATGGTTGCTAATTTCCCTCAAGAGAACCTTAGAAGAATGGATGAAGAACTTGAAAAACTGCAAGACTTCTTGAGTTTTGAATACATTGTTAGTAGTGCCATTCCTGTCACAGATAACATGAGGAGAATGATTGAAAATGAACAAGGAATATAAGTTGTATGTAGTCTATCTCATATCATTAATAAACATGTCCTTACAATAACTAGTTGTTCTCAAGCTTTGGGGTATACTCAAAGTCAAGGTGGAAATCCAATTCCTCCTTCCACAACCATAACCTCTATTTCGACATACACTAATCCAATTGTTACAACAATACAACCTAGTAGCAATGTCCATACTTCTTTAGGTATTTCCACTGGGAATCTCTTTAGCTTTGTGCATTCAAATCTCATATCTCCTAATCCATCTCCCCTCACAAAATTACAAGTCACTTGCCCTCTGAATACATATGTAGCTCCATCTCACAACATTAGCAATGATCTCATCCTTAAACAACTCTTGCAAAATGTTTCATCCCTCCAACAATAAATTGTTACATTAAGTCAAAATCAAAATGGTCAACCTTCACAATATGTCAAAAGAAACCCCTTATCCTTGGAGATATTGAGAACACAAATGCCACAAGGTACAGAGATTCCTATATTTGATAATTATGGTGGGAAAGGATGTAACACCTCTTTAACCCTAGCCTGGGTAAGATAGCATTTTGATTTTGATTTGGTATTCTAAATATTAAATGTTATCATAATGAGATTAGACATTGTTGATTAAGTGAAAGGTTATCATGATTAGCTATGCTAATACAATTAATTGATATATATGGTAGTTAACTGCAGTCAGGATGTAGTATGTGCTTCAGCTATGTATATATGTATATGCACAAGTACACCGTTGTGTGTGTATGTTTACAGGTACCAGGCATCGACTCCACCTAGCTCCACAAGTCTAAACGTACCTTCCCTAACGGTGGTTAATAGGAGATAGCACATTAGCCAACCCTTGACCTAAACCCTTATCGTCGTACCCAGTTGAGTATGACTTGTCTTTGATTAAATAGTGCAAATCCTGGATACTGTGATTGGTAACGTTCCGGAAAACCTTAATCCCCTATGTGTTTGACCTGTGAAGAGTGTCAGAGCTTTTGAGTTAAATTGCATTTTTCCATAAATTTTAATATAGGAAATGCATTTTATGATTAAATGGGGGAATTTAATATTTAAAAAGGGTTAATTGGGCTTACGTATATTCAGTATATTCAGTTTGACCGTAATCGCATAATTTGTGTGATTAAGTTCATTTAGGAAATTATAAGCATTATTTTATTATTTAATTTTAAATTGCGCTTATAAAGATCTAAATTGTGATTTTAATGTTGAATGTCGATTTATGCTATAAATTGAATGTTTAAATTATAAATTGGAAAAAGAGGAAATGATATCAAATAATATATTTTAAAAGGTAATACTTAATATTGCATTTTAAAAAGTGAAATGTAAAAATGAGTTTTAAAAGGGAAAATAGAATTCATTTTTGGCCTTAACATATTTTGGAGAGAAGATGTGAGGGAAAAACCTTCTCTTTGAAGGAAAATTGATTTGTTCATTCTGGGAGCAATTGGGCATGAAATTGCATGGGATCAGATGCATTTGGATAGGAATGGGGAAAGGAAGTGATGGCTGCGATCTCATGTGCTCTCGTTGCTTGTGTGCAAACATCCTCTCATTTGAATTTCTTGCTTGGGAATGGAGGTCTTTTATCATTTCTTCATATTTAATTGATTTTAAATGGTTTGAATGATTCTAATTGCATTGGTAGTATGTTAGAATCCTTCCATGTATTTTATTTGAATCAAATTGATAGTGTAGAATTTATTTTGAGAAATTTTTGAGAATTTTCCCAAATATAGGATTACCATGCCCAATTTTTAATTGGAGGTTCAAATTGGTGTTTTTATGTTAAAACTGTGCTGTTGGGCACTTTTGAATC
>VDFB02075321.1:224726739-224772025 GCA_007258455.2 Sequoia sempervirens | reverse complement strand
ATATATAGAGATAAAAGGAGAGGGAGGGGAGATAGAAAAATGTAGAGAGGGAAGGATGGAGGGAGGGAGATAGATATTAGAGAGGGAAGGAGAGAGAGATGGGCATGTAGAGACGTAGTTCTTGAGCTCAAGGGAGAGAGTGTCAGATAAAGGGATGGAGATAGTGAGAGAGAGAGAGAGGTTTAGAGAATAAGAGATGAAAATGAGTGAGATAGAGAGAGAAAGATGAAATTTGACCTCTTGATTACTGAAATTTAACCTCTTGATTACTGAAATTTGACTGAGTCTGAATTTTTTTAAAATCTTCCAAAAATTAGAATTTGCATTATAACTCCTACAGATCTAAAACCACTCTCAAACATCCTGCCTATATACATGAAATATAACTTAAAGTATAAGAAAGTAAATTTCCATATGTAAATGTCAACTTATACTTAAATGTTTATTTCATGTATATAGTTTCCCTGACAGAGAAAGAGAAAATCAAAGAGTTTAGAGAAATGCATTCCAAAAGTCATGAATTACATTTGGTGAGCACCAAATTTGGCACTCTTCAAATTTGGTGCTAGCCAAATGAAGCAACCCATTTGGCGCACACCAAATAGGTTGCATTGGGAAGTACCAACCCTATGGGTTGGATTTTGCATTGGGCATCCGACCCAAAGGTTTGGACAACCCTTTCATGCAAAAGATGTGTTAATTGACAGGATTTGCCAAATTTCCTCATATTTTTCGTCTATGCTCCGCATCTCATTCGCATGTCTTTCAATGCAAGTTTATAAAAAAACCATGATAGTGTTAACCTCTCTCTTAGCTATCTAAATATATAATTATTTTTTTATTTTGTTTTAGTTAAGGTTTTGATCCATGACTTCTATTGTAAATGCCTTCATTTTTGGTCAAAAACCAACATGTGTTAGTTTTACGATAGATTTTTGCTTGTTCATCGATACATGAAACAAATTACATTTTTTGAAACTAGACTCCATTCTACACAAGATGAAAAAAAATCAATTTCGATTAGTTTTTAAAAAAAATTAGGGGGGAGCACACTCAAATTTTAGTTTTTCAGGATGTGTCCACTTTGAAAATTCATAAAATATTATATATTCATTAAAAAAATTATCTGAAAGAAGGAGGATAAACTACATGGTGTTAGCTAATTTCTCACTATTGGGATTTTTTAAATTATAAAAAAAAGTTAATCAAAAAGGGGGGAGCCCTCAAGTGCTATGCTATTTTTTTTATAAAAAAGGACCTGTTTTGGGCCCCCCCTTTACGAGACCCTTGATCTTCATTAATTTCAAAAAAAAATAGTAGCTTAGAAACTAGACTCGAAGCACTTCAACTTTTGTTCTTGCTGCATCTTGAAATTTTGAGCGTAACTATCTTCATTTTCTCGTGCAAATCAAATTTTCCTGATTTTAGAAAAAAGTGGCATCTTAAGAGCCAAAATTTTGTCATAGATCCATGCACTTACCCTTCTCCATCCTTGCAAAATTGCATAGCAGAATAACCTGAGTAAATCGTCAAGCAACAAAGAGGTGAGTTCTACTCATCTTCTTCAACATGATTAAACATTTAATTATTGAATTGTTCCTTCTATCGAATATTAAAATGTACAAGAATCCTAATATGATGCTTATAATGTCTAATTTTAATTTGCACCATTCAAATTTATCTTTCTATTTTTTTTAATATAATACAAAACCATGAAATGTACCATTTCAAATGTTTTAATGCATTTATCAGAAAGACAATTTTCACTATTACAAAGTATGCTATATCTCAAGACTGATTTTTTAACAACTGTTGTCCGTACACTATTATGAAATAGGAATGAATCTTGCAAGAAATGAAGGTTCCAAAAGGTTGTTTCCTAACAAAGCATTAAATTCTTACCAAAAATAATGGACAATCAAGGCTAGGGCGATTACAAAAATACAACTTCATCATTTCAAAAATACAAATGGGCATGGAAAAAAAAATAGTTTTGATCTTCTTGACTCTAATGGTGATGAAATCAGACTAACATGTTTTAGTTCTATAGCAGAACTCTTTCACTATTGTATAGAGACTAGGAAATTATTCATAATTTCCAATGGAACCCTCAAACTAGCAAATAAAAAATATGATAATCTGAACAATGACTGAAAAAAATTATTAATACTTCCATAGTCAAGATTTGTGTAGATGAGAATACACAGATACCCAAGAGCTTCACTTCAAATTCAAAGCAATCAATGAACTTAAGGACATGGAAAATAATTCCATTGTTGATCTCATAGGTATAGTACTATCAATCAATGTAGCCAATACAATTGTTAGAAAGAATGGCACACAAACACAAAAATAAACTCAACAAATTAAGGATGTGTTGGCATCCATAATTGACCTAACAATGCGGGGATATTTCTGCAATAATGAAGGTCAAAAACTTCAAAAAATATGTTATGAAGGGACTTTTCCAATACTTGTTGTAAAGGCTACACAAATAAGTGATTATGGAGGGAAATATGTAGGGACAATTCCCACAACTGAACTGCTCATAAATCCATAGATGCCAGAGTCTGAACAACTAAGATCATGATTTGATGATGAAGGAAAATATCTTATTTCCCAATCTATGACAAAGGACTACTCATTTGCTACAAAAGCTCCAACATTAAAAAATGTTACTGACATTAACACTCACAAAGATGGTTTATCAAGTAGAATACAATGCATTTTGGTCAAAGAACATAATCTTTCATAAAGAAAGATAAATTCTATTACATAGCTTGTCCCTTGGAAATTGACGATAAGAAATGCAAGAAAGAGGTGAACAAGAAAGAAAATGGTCAATGGCATTGTGAGAGATGTGAAACTACTTTCCCTATTTATGATTATAGATATCTACTACAATGCAAATTAGAAGACCACATTGGTTCAACTTGGGTGACTGCTTTTGAGAAAGCAGTTGAAGGAATTATGGGCATCACACCAAATGAACTCAGCATTATGAAGCATCAAGAAGAAGATCAAATGAAGTTTACAAAAATGATACAAAAAGAATTTTTCCAAAAGTATGTCTTATTGGTTCATGTGAAAGAAGATACTTACAATTATGAACAAAGAATCAAGAGCATAGTCATCAAAACTGAGAAATTTGATTGCTCATCTGAAAACAAGGCTATGCTTGCTTTGATATGTAAAATATAGGTTTATGATATAAGCTACAAAACTGACATATAAATCATGTGTAAAAAAAACAATAACTATTCTTGGGAAACTTGTAAATACTATTTTGTGGTGTCACAATACATATATGTGTAGTGTAGAAAAGTGTATCCCTTTACATTTTCACACTTGTTTGGGCCCTCCTAATTAAAATGGACTTAATAATGCCTTAATTTGGTGTTGAAAAATGTATCTCTTTACATTTTCACACTTTTTTGGGCCCTCTTAATTAAAAATGAGCATAATTAGGCCTTAATAAGCCCTTTTATTCATTTACAAGCCTAATAAATTACATTTTCTAAAGGGGAAACCCGGTAATATTAATGCCAATACATAAAACTTTACCTTGAGCAATATGTGTTCTACGAATAGGGATTTGGGACCCATTCACCCATGGGTGAATGGGTCCTCCCTAGGCCTTTGAACCTAAATTTAAAATATTTTTTTGGTGGTATTTTAATGTCCCCAAATCTAAATTTCAATGTCAACTTGTGATATTTGAATTTTGGGAAATTACGGATACATATCTATAAATACAAGGTTATTTCACTAAGTTTCACCTAGAATTTTATGAGCATTCTTCAAGCATTTCAAAAGAAATCAAGAGCATTCAAGAGCAGATATATCATAGATTTATTGCAACATTCAAGATCTATTCATCATTTCAAAGTCTTCTTTCATCATGCATGTTTTTGGAGCTAACATTGTGATATAGGTTTCAAGATCAAGTTCAAGCATTTAAAGAATTATTTCAAGTATAAAGATCCACATCCAATTCATCCAGTTCATGCAAGTTGCAAACCTTATAAGATCTTCATTACCAAAGTTTATTCAAGGGTTTGTTGAGTGGTAACATAGCTTTGTTCATTCTTCATTACCAAAACAGGGTTTGACCAAGGCAAACCCCCATTCACCAAAAACAAACATTTTTTCCCTCTTGTGTGTGTATTGCAAATTTAGATTGATGAAGGATTGAAGACCTCTTGAAGTGCAAGATTGAAAAATTTTTCAAAGTTGCAAAATTTGTCAAATTTTTTGAATCATGAAACCTCACCTACAGATCTAATTTTTAACTTTTTGACACTGAAACTTGTACAAATTAGAAGTTATAGATCAGCATCAAAGGCTCTCGAAAGTTGCATAAAAACCCTGGCAAAAGACCCATTTTCCCTTGGGTGAATGAATCCTAGTCAGCCTTCGAAACCTGACTTTTGGTGACTGGTAAACACCTTTCTTCCCTTCTCAGGTATACAATATATTTTCTATTTCTACTAATATTGAGTTTAATATTGTTGTTTCAAGTGTTAGATTTCATTTTGGAGTTGATTTGCTATTTTTAGTTTTTCTCCCAAAAGTGTTGTTTGACCTTGACCCCCATCCTTCAAGCATAAGGAAATTTGAAGATTCCCACATTGACTTGATTCACCTAAGGTTTGTTATTCAATTTTTTTTGGGGATCTCATTTCCTAATGAAATATTGAGAAATAGGTCCATCATAACCCCCTTTTATTATCAATTGATTAATTTGGTGAACCTATTTTTGGTATTTCATTTTGGTGAGCCTGACTTTTGAGCACCATAACTTGTTGATTTGGAGTCCATTTTCAACCCTAGATCTAGGTTTTGCATTCATTTGCATTACACATTGCATTGATTTGTATCTCATTTAGGGTTGTTCACATGCATTGATTTGCATCTCATTTAGGGTTTTAGGTTTGCATTTTTGCATTCTTTAAAATCTAGAAAATTCAAAAATCCCAGGCATTTTGCATAGTGTTTACATAACATTGCATGTTAGGTCATTTAAATAAGAAAATTGAATCAAAATTTCATATCAAATTAGGTCTTTATGCTTGTCATTTAGCACTATTTTGCACTTGCATTTAGATCCGATTTTCCAGTAATCTGAAACTGTAACCACCTGTTTGAAACCAAAATTGGGAAACCATAAAATCACTTCAGAAATTTGTAAATTAATTTTTAAAAACCTTGAAGTGAGACCTATTTTCCCATGGGAAAATGAGTTTCTAATCAGGGCTTTTTCTGAATTTTTGACCATCAAAACTATTGTTTCTACATTATGTGTTCCTGCATTTAATTTGTTATTTTAGTTTCCAAAATATTTGTTATTTGAAATTGTTCATATTAAGCTTAATTTGTCAAATTTAGTGCATTATTTGAATTCAAAATTGCATCTAAAAGACATCATTTTCAATTTTTTATATAGCATAATAAAAAATGTATCTTGTATTAAATCTAGAAATTCCTCTTACATACTAGCATTGCACTTTACATTCTAGGGTATTGGATTGCATTTCACGTATTATCCATTTTGGGTGCACCTTGGGTTTGTGAAACTTGTATGAGCTTCAAAAATTGGTGTCCTATTGCTAATACTATTGTGAGACGTAGTTTAAGACTCATGTCATCTCGCGATACATCACTTGTCATGGATCTTGGGTTTTCTAACTCTTTCACTCATAGTGTTGACACTAGCCAACCCACTATGGACCATACTATTGACACTTCATTTCCCATGACCTCCCTACCCACAACCAATGTGACTAATCTTGACACAATGGTTGCTAATTTCCCTCAAGAGAACCTTAGAAGAATGGATGAAGAACTTGAAAAACTGCAAGACTTCTTGAGTTTTGAATACATTGTTAGTAGTGCCATTCCTGTCACAGATAACATGAGGAGAATGATTGAAAATGAACAAGGAATATAAGTTGTATGTAGTCTATCTCATATCATTAATAAACATGTCCTTACAATAACTAGTTGTTCTCAAGCTTTGGGGTATACTCAAAGTCAAGGTGGAAATCCAATTCCTCCTTCCACAACCATAACCTCTATTTCGACATACACTAATCCAATTGTTACAACAATACAACCTAGTAGCAATGTCCATACTTCTTTAGGTATTTCCACTGGGAATCTCTTTAGCTTTGTGCATTCAAATCTCATATCTCCTAATCCATCTCCCCTCACAAAATTACAAGTCACTTGCCCTCTGAATACATATGTAGCTCCATCTCACAACATTAGCAATGATCTCATCCTTAAACAACTCTTGCAAAATGTTTCATCCCTCCAACAATAAATTGTTACATTAAGTCAAAATCAAAATGGTCAACCTTCACAATATGTCAAAAGAAACCCCTTATCCTTGGAGATATTGAGAACACAAATGCCACAAGGTACAGAGATTCCTATATTTGATAATTATGGTGGGAAAGGAGATCATGTTAGCCATGTTTCTGCATATACAACCGTATGTAGTGACTTCATTTTCGAGGATAAACTCATGGCTAAACTCTTCCCTATATCCTTGAAATATAATGCTTTGGAATGGTTTTTCTCCTTACTAAATAATTCAAAATAATCATTCAATGAACTTATTGATTCCTTTTGCAATCACTTCCAAATATATATGGGTCCTAAGATGGCCTTAGCTAATTTAATGACATGTAAACAAAAGGATGATGAAAAGGTCACTGATTTCATAGCACGATACCAATTGCTTTACTCACAAATAAACAATAAGATTCCCAATGTTGACCTTCAAATAATTTTTATTTCCAATTCGAAAAAAAAAATCCAAGCTAAGCTCGATATTTTGAAATTTCCCTCCTTCACATAGTTGTGCACTACCCTTCATGATTGCCAAAACTTGATTAGTATTCGTGAAGTGAAAAATCCTTCTAACCATCCTAAAAAATCTGAATCCATGCCTCATAACAACTATCAACCATTTAAGAAAAAAATAAGGGATTTTACAACTTAATCCCCCTCAACCAACTCAACATGTTGATAACCAAGTGGTCGCTATAAATACGAAAAAATCCATACACATTTGGAGATAGAAATAGACAATTCACCAGGCCTTTACCCGATACCCTTCATAACACCATGTTGCAACTCTTAAACAAGAATTTAATTTCCTTACCTCTTGTTAGAGCTCCCGATCCTACTAAGCCTTTACCTCCCAACTATAGAAAAAATGCCTATTCCATTTTCACTGGCAAAATGGACATGATATGAAACATTGTAAGCATCTTAAACATATTGTGCAAGACCTCATTGATTCTAATCACATTCAAATTGGTGGTGTTAATGATTGAGGTAATAAGTTTGTAGCACCTCCTAACCAAAACTTGTAATCTTTACTAATTCTATGCCAAATCATAGCATCTCCTTTGTCAAAGCTAGTGAAACAAAGAATGATGTGATGAATGTTGACATGAGTGATGAAATCATGAAAAACATGGGCAGTCTAATTGGACTCATTGAAGTTCAAACTCGTAAGGACCTAACAAAAATTCCCCTTGACATTGCTTTCTCACAACATGACATAATTAAACATGCATCTGATGTCCCTCTATACATAGCTAGAAGAATCAATGAAAATCCTACTAATTGGATATTAATTGATCATGTTTGTGTAGAGAATGTGATCACTGAAGAATTCTTGTTTGTGCATGAGCTTTATCAAGATACTTATGAAAAATTGAAAGCATGGATTAAAATTCATAATGGTTTTGCTTTCCCTATGATAGGTTTGATAACTCTTCCTTTGAAATTTGGACCAAAAACATAAAGTGTCCCATTATCCATTGATGTCAGACCAATTTCATGTGAAGTTAGGCTACCCATGGCTTTGCTCCATGAAATTCATTATGTTGGTAGTACATAAATGTTTAAAGTTTCCATTTGGCAATGAGATATTTACTATGCACCATAGTGGCTTTAATCATGTGTCTTCCCATGGGAATTTCTCATTGGATTTCTTTTGGCCTAAACCTATGGAACCTATTAGGCCTTATGAGGACTTATTTTTCAAATCCTATCAAAAGTTTAAAGAAAAGCGCATAGTAGAATCGTCCCTTAGCAATAATCTTCAACCCACGATTGAGCCTCCTATTGTTAGAAATATATGCCTCAATCTCATAGGCTGAAACCTCTAAGAGAGAAAAGTCGGTGTGACATTATTGATGTCTGGCTAACCAGCTATTCTGAATCTTTTGAAATGTTCAAGTCACCAAGACAATGTTGTTGTCTTGTAGATTGGAGTTATCATTGTGACTTGAAGTACTCGTTGTGACCCTTTACCGAGTGGAGACCTCTGGCTGATAGATTGTTCTTATCAGGTGTCAGGGAGATTCATAGTGACTAAAGAGAGTCTCACCAATAGCATATGGTCATCGGGGTAACACAAAGGCCTCGGGAAGAACTCTAAGTGACTAAGTGAGGTCTTGCCGATGGGGATACACTTGGAGTCTTCGCAGTGACGCAAAGACTTCGGTATGAAGTCTTAGCGATGGTGGGTTGTCTCACCGATAGATTCACTAGGATGTCAGGGAGACTCATGGTGACTAAGTCATCGGGATAACCTATGGTGGTTTGGTAAGAAGTCTTACCGATGTGTAATGTCTCATCGAATGGTTATATTTGTGTCATCGGTGTACCATGTGAGTTTGATAAGAACTCTCAGTGAAAGTGATAAGTCTTGCCAACTGGTGTTTGGTGCTCGATATGACTTGAGACCTCGGTGTGATGTCTTGGTGAGAGCGGTAAGTCTTGCCAATGGTAGGAATTTTTGATGGATTTTGATAGATTCAGTATGACTCAAGGCATTCTCTATATCGTCTTGTCAACTATTGGAACCTACGCCGATATCGACAGTGAAGCCTTTGAGCATCAGGGAGACACTTGTGTCTCACTGACATGCAAACTCAGATGAATGTTTCCTTGACCATTTGAATATCCTATGTGGTGTCTAGTGGACCAATCAGAGGAAGCAAAATTTAAATGGTTGGTAGTTGGATTTTTGCAATAGTTGCGACACTGGAGCTGAACTGCATGCAAGGAAAAATCGACGCTCGAAAGGAAACTTTCTACGATGGGTAATGGCGGATAAGGATGAATAGAAGATAAAAATTAGAATGTGATAAGATTTAAGGGATCGATTCTGAGTTTGAAGATTATCGGATTGTTGAGAGCATTTTTGTAAGAGATTGATAGTGAATGAAGCTACTGTGAACTGATACCAGAGAGTTGTATCTCTACATTGTATGTAATTGTTTGTTACTATAATAGAAAGAGATTTAGCTTGGTGTGGTGGGTTTTTTCCCGAAAGGGTTTTCCCACATAAATCTATTGTTCATTGTATTTGAGTATTATTTATGCTTCAATAAATATTTCATGTGTGTCTTAACTAGATTATAATTTGAAAATTAAAAGCACTGTCTACATTCTTCTCTGTGGTTTTGATGTTAGGATAGTTGTTTCTGCACCTCTACTTTCCTTACAAGTGGTATAAGAGTCTGGCCAGTTGTGCTATCCTTGTGAGTGGGTTGGGTTTTTTGTATCAATTATTTTTCAGTGGGAGTCTTGTAGAGGTCTGATAATTTAATTATAGATTAAGATGGCAAGCACATCTGGGAAGATGGAAATAGAGAAATTCAATGGTAGCAACTTTGAGTTGTGGAAACTCAAAATGGAAGATTTGTTAGTGGACCGAGATCTTTGGAATGTTGTGTCTGGAACAAAACCTCAAGACATGAAGCAAGAGGATTGGGACCCGGTAGATAGAAAATCAAAAGGGTTGATAAGGCTCTGTTTGGCAGACTCTGTTCTTCTAAATGTTCATGAAGAAAAGACTGCATCTTCCTTGTGGAAAAGACTGGTAGCTATTTATCAGGGCAAGTCCTTGGTGAACAAGTTGTTCTTGAGGAAGAAGTTGTACTCTTTGAAGATGCAGGATGGCACTGTTGTTGCTGATCACTTGAATGCTTTCAACATTCTAATTGCTCAATTAGCATTTGTTGGTGTGAAGATAGATGAAGAAGATAGCTGCATGTTACTGCTATATTCTCTGCCTGATTCTTGGGATCATTTGGTGATGGCTATTGGGAGTACAACATCCAATTTCAAGATGGAAGATATTGTTGCTTCTCTATTATTAGAAGAAATGAGAAGAAAATCTTCTGAGATGGAAAAGGAGGCTCTTGTTGTCAGAGGCAAATCAAAGGAGAAAGGCAAGAAGAAGGACAAGAAATCCATATTGAAATCAGAAGGGAGATCAAAGTCTCCTGGCAAGAATTTCAAAGTGAAATGTTGGAATTGTGGGCAACCTAGTCATGTCTTAAAGGATTGCAAGGAGGAGAAAAATAAGAAGAAGAAGACCTCTTCTGACAATGATTCTTCTCAGAGTGATGCAGACGCCTTCATTGCAGCCTTGGCTATGCGGGCATCTAATGATTTCTGGTTGATTGATTCTAGAGCATCTTTTCACATGACATCTCATAGAGAGTAGTTCACGAAGTATGAAAACTACGATGGTGGAAAGGTGTATTTGGAAAGTGATTCATCTTTAGAAATTGTTGGTCATGGAAGAGTCAAAATTCAATTCCCTAATAGAAGAGTGAAGGGAATCAATGATGTGATGCATATACCAGGTCTGGCTCATAATTTATTTTTTGTAAGTAAGTTGAATGATATTGGAGTGCAAGTCACATTCTCTAGAAATGGTTGCAAGATGACTAGAGGCACAATGGTACTGGCTAGGAGTGCTCGAATTGGTACCTTGTACAAGTTGCATGCACTGGCTATCCAATGCAATAGTGTCTCTGCAAAGTCACTTCAGGCTACTCATGGAGATAAGAAGGAAAACATTCTTGATGGAGTAAACTCCATAGAGGTTAAACTTCCAGCAGAAAAGACTATGCTTTGGCATCATAGGCTAGGCCACATTGGTGAGAAAGGTTTAAAAACCTTGAAAATTAAAAACTTCATTGAGGCGCTTAAAGATTGTAACCTTGAATTCGAGTTTTGTGAACATTGTATATATGGTAAACAGCACCGTGTTTCATTTTACTCCAGTCCTCACAAATCTTCTAGTTTGCTTGATTATATTCATTCTAATGTTTTTGGTCCAATGAATGTTACTTCTCTGTCTAAATCAAGATACTATGTGTCATTTATTGATGATTATTCAAGAACAACATTTGTATATTTTCTGAAAAGTAAATAAAAAGTGTTCAATTGGTTTAAGGAATTTAAAACCTTGTAGAAAATTAGACTGGTAGAAAAATAAAATGTTTAAGGACTGACAATGGTGGTGAGTTTTGTTTAGATGAATTTGAAAGGTACTATAAGGACCATGGGATTAAAAGACATAAGACTACACCTTACACTCCACATCAAAATGGAGTTGCTGAAAGATTCAACAGGACAGTAATGGAAAGAGCATGAAGTATGTTGAGTAGTGCTGGCTTGGAGGAGAAGTTCTAGGCTGAAGCAGTCTCTACAGCATGTTACTTGGTAAATTGTTCTCCTAACTCTGCTCTTGTTGAGAAGACGCCTTTGGAAGCATGGTCTAGAAAGAAGCCTTCTCTGAGACATATTCGTGTCTTTAGCTGTGAGGCATATGCATATGTGCCAATTGAAAAAAGATCTAAGTTGGAAAACCAAGGTATAAAGTGTATTTTTATTGGCTATAGTGCTGGCATAAAAGGATACAAGCTTTGGAATCCTGAGACTAAGAAGGTTTTGTATAGTAGAAGTGTTATCTTTTGTGAGCTGATTCCTTCTACATTGGACCTGCAGTCAGAGAAGAAATCAGAAAATGAAAAGGATGTAGCAGAAATTCCTCTGACGCCAGATAAAGAGGAATTGAAAAATAAAAATGTACATGATACTAAGGAAAGCTCAAGTAGCTCTGAAATTTCTGAAGAAGATGAAGAACCACCTCAACCTTAGCCTGTGAGGAGGTCAACTCATGAAATAAAGCAACTTGATAGGTATGGGTTTTCTTTAATAGAGTCTACTTGTGCCTATGCTTTAATTTCTAGCACTGATGAACCTAGGACTGTGAAAGAGGCATTTAAAATGTTTGATTCAAACTCTTGGTTGGAATCCATGAATGAAGAGATAGCATCATTAGAAAATAATCATACCTGGAGTTTGGTGCCATTTCCTAAAGGAAGAAAATTTGTGGGCTGAAAATGGGTATTTAAAAAGAAAATTGTTTTGGATGGCAGTGTAGAAAAATATAAAGCGAGGCTGGTTGCAAAAGGTTATTCCCAGGTAGAGGGAATTGATTATGGAGAAATCTTTTCTCTTGTAGCTAAGATGGCATCTATTAGATTTATTTTGTCACTCGCAGCAACGTATGACTTAGAGATTGAACACATGGATGTGAAGATAGCATTTCTTCATGGTGATCTTGAAGAAGAAATTTATATGTCCCAGCCGAAGCACTTTGTGGAAAAAGGTAAAGAAAGACTAGTTTGCAAGTTGAAGAAATCTTTGTATGGGGTTAAAATAGTCTCCTAGAATGTGGTACCAAAAGTTTGACACGTTTGTTTTGTCATTGGGATTTGTAAGATCAAAATTTGATCATTGTGTGTATTACAAAGCTGAAAGTGATCAAGTCCTTGTTATTGCTCTCTATGTTGATGATATGTTGTCCACAGGCAATAGTAAGCTAATGATTTCTGATCTTAAGTCTTAGTTGTCTGCCAAGTTCGAAATGAAGGATCTTGGTGTAGCAAGGTATATTCTGGGAATGGAAATAACCAAGGATAGGAAAAATAGAAAACTTTGGCTCAGTCAGAGTAAGTACATCATGACTATTCTAGAGAGATTTTGTATGACCGAGTGCAAGCAGCTAGTTGTTCTAGTTTTGCAGGGAACGAAGCTATCTATTGAAGATTGTCCAAAATCTCCTACTAAGTTGGAGGACATGACCAGTGTGTCATATGCTAGTTCGGTTGGCAGTCTTGTGTATGAAATGGTCTATACAAGACCAGACATTGCCCAAGCAGTGGGAGTACTTAGTTGGTTTATGGAAAATCCTGGAAGGACACATTGAAATGCTGTGAAAAGAGTGTTTAGATATCTGAAGGGAACTTCAAAATATGCCTTGTGTTACCATGGAAACTTGGTTGAATCATAGAGGACTCTCAACATTCAAGGTTATGTGGATTCTGATTAGGCAGGGGATATTGACGGCAGAAGATCCACTAGTGGATATATTTTCATGATAAATGGTGGTGCAGTGAGTTAGATGAGTAAGCAGCAGGTTGTAGTCACTTTTTCCACTACAGAAGCAAAATACATGGCAGCTACACATGCCTGTAAAGAAGCAATCTGGTTAAAACATTTGTGTTCTAACAATGGCTTTGATGCAGGAAAAATTACTATTTACTATGACAGTAGGAGTGCTATATGTTTGGAAAAAAATCCTACTTTCCATGCCAAGATGAAACATATAGATGTACAGTATCACTATGTACAAGATATGGTGGAGGATGGGAAGGTCTCTTTGGAGAAAGTGGATACTTTGAAGAATGTTGCAGATGCATTAACAAAGCCAGTGAGCACAAACAAGTTCAGGTGGTGTGCCAATTTTATGGGCCTCAAGGTCCATGATTTTTAGTAGTTTTGTTGTGCTCTAGAGGTGCCTGTGTGATCTTCGTCAAGTGGGAGATTGTTAGAAATATATGCCTCAATATCACAGGTTGAAACCTTTAAGAGAGCAAAGTCGGTGTGACATTATTAATGTCTGGCTAACCAGCTATTCTGAATCTTTTGAAGTGTTCAAGTCGCCAAGACAATGTTTTCTTGCCGACTAGAATTATCGATGTGACTTGAAGTACTCGTTGTGACCCTTTGCCAAGTGGACACCTTTGGCTGACAAATTGTTCTTATCGGGTGTCAGGGAGATTCATAGTGACTAAAGAGAGTCTCACTAATAGCATATGGTCAACGAGGTAACACAAAGGCCTCAAGAAGAACTCTCAGTGACTAAGTGAGGTCTTGCCAATGGGGATACACTTGGAGTCTTCGCAGTGACACAAAGACTTCGGTATGAATTCTTAGCGATGGTGGGTTGTCTCGCCAACAACGATTCACTAGGATGTCAGGGAGACTCATGGAAACTGAGTCATCAAGATAACCTATGGTAGCTTAGTAAGAAGTCTTATCAATGTGTAATGTCTCGCCAAATGGTTATACTTGTGTCATCAGCGTAACATGTGACTTCGATAAGAACTCTCAGTGAAAGTGATAAGTCCTGCCAACTGGTGTTTGGTGCTCGGTATGACTTGAGACCTCGGTGTGATGTCTTGGCAAGAGTGGTAAGTCTTGCCGATGGTAGGACTTTTTGATGGATGTCGGTGGATTCAGTATGACTCAAGGTATTTGCTATATTGTCTTACCGACTGTTGGAACCTACGCCAATATCGACAGTGAAGCCTTTGAGCATCGGGGAGACACTTCTTGTGTCTCACCGACATGCAAAATCAGTTGAATGTTTCCTTGACTATTTGACTATCCTATGTCGTGTCTCATGGACCAATCAAAGGAAGCAAAATTCAAATGGTTGGCAGTTGGATTTTTGCAATAGTTGCGACGCTAGAGTTGAATTGCATGCAAGGAAAAATCAACACTCAAAAGGAAACTTTCTACGATGGGTAATGGTAGATAAGGATGAATAGAAGATAAAAATTAGAATGTGATAAGATTTAAGGGATCGATTATGAGTTTGAAGATTATCGGATTGTTGAGAGCATTTATGTAAGAGATTGAACAGTGAATGAAGCTACTGTGAACTGATACCAGAGAGTTGTATCTTTGCATTGTATGTAATTGTTTGTTACGGTAATACAAAGAGATTCAGCTTGGTGTGGTGGGTTTTTTTCCAAAAGGGTTTTCCCATGTAAATCTGTTGTTCATTGTCTTTGAGTATTATTTATGTTTATGTAAATCTTTCATGTGTGTTTTAATAGGATTATAATTTGAAAATTAAAAGTAATGTCTGCATTCTTCCCTATGGTTTTGATGTTAGGATAGTTGTTTCCACACCTCTACTTTCCTTACACCTATCCTTGAAGAAACCATGATTAAACCAAAATCCCTTCCAAGTAACCAAGACCAGAACATAGGAAATCCTCCACCTATTTCCTATAAGAGACCATGAGATAACCAAATAAGGCTCGTTGTGCCTCCTAAAATCAAACAAATTTATAAAGATAAAGAGAAAGTGGTTGTGTCGTTGCAAGGATACCAATTATGGGCCGAGTCACACTTGATCCATGAAGAATCAAAGCATAATGAAGCAACCAATACTTGAATCTCAACAAGATCAGTCAATCAAAATTGAAAGTAAACATTTTATCAAAAGACCTAACATGTTAATCTTATGAAATATTTAAAGAAAACATCTACTCTAATTTGTTGACATTTATGTTGTGGAATTGGTGTCACGTTGATTTAGATTGATGAACCTTTCCCAATCCCGTGATAGTAAGCTTGTTTCAGTCGATTCTATAGAAGAGAATTGATGAAACCATGATGTTTGATGTATGAAAAACCTAAATTAAGCTAAAATGAACATGATGCAAGCTAAGTTACTGGTCGCACCCACAAAAGGATATGAAAATCACAGCAAAACCTATCCTAGGAATTGGACATTCCAGCAGGTGACTAATACCTCTTTGTGGTCGTTCATTTACTTGCCAAACTAGGGAACGTAATCTTTAAATGGATCGGCACTATATGTGCACTAAGAACTGGTTTCAGTCATAACCTATTGAAAATAAACAATTGGAAAGAAATTATATCTATGCTATAGGAAGGTAATGCAAAGTTCTCTTAACTCAATCAGAATCTAACCAAAGCAGAAATTGTAATAGCTACAATGGAGAGACAAACTATAAACTGGCCTTATGCTACAGGAACAAACACAGGGATGGATTCTCGATGTTGTAGTAACAATATAAGACTAAGCTTGTGTTGAAACTTCTAAAATAAAATCTAACTTGAATTAACAAAGGATAAACAACTACACTCCTACAAATACTTATAAGTGGGCCCCCTTAACAAGCATCAACTAATTTACATAGAAGATTGTGCTGAGAACTCCATCAACTTTTTATTCATATTGTGAAATCATTTATATTGACTGTTCTACTTTAGAAAACTAACAAAAACTCTGATTCATATTATAACTCTAACTCTTATATAATCTGATTCTCTATCTATCTATCTATCTCCTTCATGTTCACCCACGTAGGAGGAACACTTATTTTAAATCAAGAGAACAACTAACTAACTAATCCTAATAGAGAAAGACATGGATCTAAAATGTATCCCAAAATCATGGAATAGACTTCATAAATGAGTTTATCCGTTCAACCTGATCTAGAGAGAATCAAACACTCCACTCTTTCTAGATTAAATGTCATTCAAAATCCTTCCCAATAGTTTTGGTCAAAGAGTCTTTGCCAGAGCTTCCTCGAATTCATGGAGAAAATGGACTTTATTGCAAGGCCGAGATTGGTTGTGCTTGACTCAATCATACTTTCTTCAACAACCTGTGAAACACAAGGTAACAGACACGAAAGAAAAGGCGCATGGCACATACACAATATCCATTCATTAATCACATATTTAAATCTATTTCATCATTCAAAAATTACATGCGTTATATTAGTCATTTGGGAAGTCAAACAGGGTAATAATTATAGACATGTCAAAATGATAGGCTACAGGAACATGAAAGTGTATTGCTACAGGATATCCCCCAATAAAAGGTTTCAAAAGAGTTAAACAAACATGAACAACAAAAGTAAAGGTATTAAAAGTACACCATGACATCCAAATTATGAGCATATTTTGGGCTCATCATTTTTCCCCCTACTTAACCCAATGCTAGTCCTCCAACATTAAACTTCCTGGTGGTCTCTCTGAAATTAGTGGTTGAGGAATGACCCTAAAATGGAATTCCAAATTTGTAACAAAAGCCTCTGTAACTCTGCCACCTTTCATACCTACGGGCTTCTGTGTCTTCACTAAGATTTGTAGCCTGGTAAGAATAAAGGGGCCACATTAGCACAGGAGGTCTAAATGTTAATGGCAACCATAATTCAAACCTCTTTTGAAGTCCCAAATAAATGTATTTGGTTGATCATTTAAGAGCTTCCGTAAAATTTAGTGGACTATGAGGTTCAAACTTTCTTAACCCAACAGTTAATCTTTCCCACCTCTTTTCAATTCTGGAGTATGACAGTCTCCAAAATGAGTATGATTGTTCTTGAAATTCATCATATACCTGTTTCCTGAGATCAAATATTTTCATTCTAGTTGTATCATTATTAAAACCATATGCCAGACTAAGCTAGGTTTTCAACATTATGTGGGGTTCTAAACTCTTAGAACGCAATGGAACAGGCTTATTCCTTTCAGCTTCTTCATATATTTCCCATTGCTTGCCATAATTCACTTCATTTGCTGCCCAAGACATAAGTGATCTCAAATGGATGTCACCAATATACAGAAGGGGATTCCACTCTATTTCAAATAGAATTAAGAAGCCATGTAGATAAAATTCACACAAAGAATTTCTGAGCCAATTAGGGGTTGCTTGATATGCATCGTAAAATTCTTTAGCAGTGTGAAGAATAGGATCTTGATTTCTAGAAATTCTCATCAGTTGGAACCATAAGAACTGTTCCTTGAGGCACAGAGCATAAACTTTGGGTGGTGGTCTGCATTCCATAATCTGACTAGTTACCTTCAGCATTTCATCCATTTTCTCTTTTAACTCTTGAATTTTTAGTTTTTGCTCTTCAATTTCCTTTTTCAATTTCTTCTTTTCCTCCTCCCAAAGACTTTGTTGCATTTCAGTCTTGGCCAGGTGGTGGAAAGTCAGGGTTTGTAATGTAACCAGTCTCCATGTAGCTTTGAAATATTCCAAAAATTCAATTAAAAATGTCTTCTTATAAACAACAATGGCTTGACAAGTTGCAGGGGGAATTAAGGCTTCATTGGCCACTTCCAACGGTTCAATCTATTCTTCCTCTTGTTGCAAGATAAATTCTTGTTGCTGCTGTGGAGAAGACTGTGCTTCCTCCGAAATCTGCATAGCCGCAACAGCCAAGTCATCAAGACTTGGTACTCCCCTTTCATTATGCTCAACTTCCTTTGTCCCAACTTGTTCTTCTTCAAGAATAACAAATGAACTCTGTGTAGCACTCTTAGACATATTCTGAGAAACATCACATTCAGACTCTCTAGATTCTTTTGAAACTATAATAACCTTAGGTTGAGGTGAAGCAGGGGATACTTTACATTGTGTTCTTGTGGAAACTCTTCTTGGCAATGTTGCGGCTGCAGGAGGTGCTCTCATAGCCTTCCTCTTTTTAAATTGCCTAGAAGGTTCTGCCTTGTCAGAGGATGATGGTGAACTGTTGATGGCAATAGGTGTTGCTGTAGGAGACAATGTCGTAGGGGAAGAAGCTGCAGAAGAAGAACGTCACCTTTTCTGAGAACAAGGGTCAGATTCTGGGGTTTGTTCCGCCCCAGATGACTCTCCAACCTTTTTTTTCTTCTCTCTCTCCTACTGGAAGCCCTATTTTGCACCCGAGCAGAGGACTCTATTGTGAGAGCTACAGGACCAGGTGCTACAGGAGCAGATAATGCTTGCCCTATTCTCCTATTGGTAGACGCCATTTCCTGTTTCTTTTTTTGAGGCTATGGGGTAAGTGCTCTAGGGGGTTCTAGACATTGCAGTCTCTTCTGGGCAATAAATTCTTGCTAGGAAAGAGATGATACATCTCTCAAAGAGCGTGCAATCAATAATTTTATGAGGCCATGGTGAGCAATAGAATTATCTTTCCCCTATTGGGTTTTGTGGGAACATTGTTCCAAAAAATTTAACAAAAATTTTAGAACATTAATAGCTAATCCATGCCTCATATGACTTAGCAATTTGAAGTGGTAAGAATGCAGGTAGGAGAAACAACCTTCACAAGTTAAATACCTGATTATGAAAGCAGCTTATTTTAGGTATGGAGGAGGCAACGACACTCGCTTGCATCCCTACTTTGAGAGCTCCAAAGGTCCGTCAATGGGTATTGAAAATTCCGCCCTTGCAGAGGCAGCATCCGAAGAAAAATTTTCTCCAATGGCTGGGAGCCTAGTTGCTTCTACAATTATTTCTTCATTTACCACAACTGTTAGACCCCATACAGTAGCCTCCCCTTTAGAAAGGGTTCTCAAAAATTCACCTGCAGCCTCCTCATTAAAAGCATCTAAACTCAAAAAGTAATTTAGCCAACCACAGAGGCTGAATGCTTGGGCCGTTTGAGGATTTTGCATTAACAACTCATGAGCTACAGGCTCATGCCTTACTAGCTAACCACCCATGTTCATAGTTTTTCCTTAGCTGAACTCAACTCTTTTCTGAAAATCAAAAATTTCCCTGTTCTGCTCTAGTTCTTTTTTGTTCTGCCATCACTTTTCTCTTCTTTTCAAAAAATAAACTTTTTAAACAAGCAGTTTTTGAATGTGATTTTCGATGAAAAACATGCAATGAAAAATACGTGATCATATTTGGAAAGTACTAGAAAAATAAAAAAAAAAGATTATCTAAGTAGTTGTGACAACAGTGAAAGGACAAGTTTAAAAAGTGGATTATCTTGCCCCCTACTTAGAGTATGACATGTGTCCTCACATGTACTAAGGAATAAGCAAAAATCGGGCGATAATAACTGATACAGACAGTGCAGTAAATGAATAAAATGAAATAATAAAAAATGTGATAATCAAAAGATATTGTGTACCTTACATTAAATGCTTGTACATGCTAAGAAAGTTGACGGCTTTGGCATGAAATGACAGTTGGGAATGAGATCATAATTAGGGGTGGTGCAGATGAATGAGATGGATGGATGATGTGGACGGATGAAATGAATGGATGGAATGGAAGATAAAGAAGTGAGATGTGGTGAAAAGTGGAAACGAGGAAAAAGGGGTTCCCTTAAAAAGGAAACCTTTATTATGAGCATGCATTACAAAATCATAGAGAAGCTATAGGAGAAAGGCTAAAGCCTTCGGCTGCAGGAGAATTAGTGGTAGGATCCTGAATGAACTGTTGTATGAATTCTTCTTTTGAGACTCGTTTATGTTACAACCAGAGGCGGTGTCCATTAACTAACAGTTTGAATCTAACAGGATCAATTGTAACAAGTTGCACTGAACCATTAGCAAATACATTCTCAATTTCATACGGGCCCAACCATCTGGTTTGTAATTTGCCTGGACTATCCTTATATCGTGATTCATAAAGTAGAGCCCAATCTCCTACTTTGAATTTCTTCTCCTTAATGTATTTATCATGCCACCTTATTCTCTAATTTTGTATCATCTTAGTGTGTTGTAGGGCATTCTTTCAGAGCTCACCCAGAGCATTGAGCTGAATGATTCTGTCTTTTTGTGCATTTGTTAAATCCATGTCCATCTACAATGCTGTTCTTAGAGTCTTATGTTCAAAATCTATTGGAATCACAGCTATTTTACCATACACTATTTCAAAAGATGTATATCTTGTGGCAGTCTTCCAGGTAGTACGGTAGGCCCATATAGCTTCTGGTAACCTTATGGCCCAATCCTTCCTATGCAAATCTATAGTTTTAATCAAAATGGCCTCTATGTCTGTATTTGTGACTTCAACCTGGCCATTGGCATGGGGGTGATAAGGAGTTGATTTCCTGTGCCATATATTATATTCATTGACTAAAGTTGTGATAAGTGTAGAAGTAAATTGTGCTCCTTGATCTGTCACTATTTTCTTAAAGACTCCAAACCTAGTAAATATTTCCTCATAGAGGAATTCAACCACTTTATTGTCCCTAGCATGTTTCATAGGCTTATCCTCTACCCATTTTGTGACATAATCTGTGCATACAAGGATGTAAGACTTACCATTAGAAGGTGGATCAATTGGTCCTACAAAATCCAGTCCCCATTTGTCAAATGGTGCAACTACAACTCTTGGAAATAGAGGCATCTCATCAAATCAAGCCGGTCTTCCCATCCTCTGGCATATGTCACACCTCCTAGTATATTTGGCTGCATCTCTATGTAAAGTTGGCTAATAGTAACTAGTATTTAAAATTTTCATTGTTGTCCTTTTGGTAGCAAAATGTTCACCACACAGCTCATCATGGCTAGCATGCAGTATATCATGAGTGTCCTCCTCTGGTACACATCTCCTCATAACTTGATCTAGCCCTGTATAAAACATGCAATCTGTAATCCAAGCAAAGTTCAAGCTTTTCTCTACCAATAATCTCTTTTCCTTAGGAGAGAATTGAGGAGGAGTTCTTCTTGTGGCCAGATAATTTTCTATATCAGTATACCATGGGTGAATAACCTTGATTGCAAACAAGTGCTCATTAGGAAAGGAGTCTTCAATAATTGCAGAGTCATCTTGCCTTTGAATTCTAGAAAGGAAATCAGCAACCACGTTGGCTTTACCTGGCTTGTCCACAATTGTAATGTCAAATTCCTGCATTAGCAATAACCATCTTGCCAGTCTCCCGGATATTGCGACTTTGTTCATGAGATACCAGATTGCGGCATGATCAGTATGAAAAAATATCTGATAACCTATAATATAATTCCTGAATTTATTGAGGGCATAAATGATTGCCAACATTTCTTTTTCTGTAACAGTGTAGTTCAATTCAGTCTCTTGCAGATTTTTGCTTATGTAATAGAGTGCATGTTCTATTGAACCATCCTTCTGCCTTAACACTGTGCCAATGGCATAATCTGATGCATCAGTATGAATATGAAATGGAAGTGACCAATCAGGTCCTTTCAGAATAGGTGCCTGTGTAAGGGTGACTTTTAAGGCAATGAATGCTTTTTCACATTCCTCTGTCCAAGAAAAATCTACATCTTTCTTCAGCAGACTGTATAAAGGGCCCATTATTTGGCTAAAGTCCTTGATGAATCTTCTGTAGTATCCGGCATAGCCTAGAAATCTTTGTACCTCTTTTTGCTTGGCAAGAGAGGGTAGCTTAGAGATGACTTCAATCTTAGCAGGATCAACCTGAATTCTTGTAGCATAAATATAGTGATCAAGTACTATTCCATCTTGCATCATCATGAAGCACTTTTGACTATTCAGTGATAGGTTGTGATCTTCACATCTCTGTAGTACTTTCTCCAAGTTGGCTTGAGCTTCCTCAAATGTCGTACCATAAACAGTAAAGTCATCCATGTATATTTCCATGCAATCATATGAGATGTCTAAGAAGATACTTATGACTGCCCTCTAGAAAGTTGTAGGAGCATTACAGAGACCAAAAGGAAAAACTAAATAGGAAAATGTTCCCCAAGGGCATGTAATAATAGTCTTTTCTTGATCCTCAGGAGCAATTTTGATTTGATTGTACCCACTAAAGCCATCTAAGAATGAGAAGTACTTTGTCCTAGCTAAATTATCTAGAACTTGATCAATGAATGAAAGAGGAAAGTAATATTTCTTTGTTGCCAAGTTGAGCTCTCTGTAATCTACACATACCTTCTATTTTTCTCCTTTCTTAGGAACAATGACCAATGGGGAAACCCACTAACTATCAGAGATTGGGTAGATAAAGCTAGCTGCTAATATTTTCTGCAATTCTTCTTTAACAATTTCTCTCAAAGCTGGATTAATTCTTCTTTGAGACTGCCTGATAGGTTTGAAGTCACTATCAATATATATACGATGTATACAATGTTTTGGGTCTAAACCCCTCATATCCCCATAGTCCCATGCAAAATCTCTTTTGTGGGCTTGCAGCATTGTGACTAGGGCAGTTTGTTGAGACAGAGGCAACTTATTATTAATATGCAGACAACAGCCTAGAGATACTTCTATCTGTTTGGTGAGATCATTTATTGAGGTTGCTGATAAAGGTGGTGCCTGTATATCACATAATAGCAAATCATGATGGCTCTCAGGATCCAGTTGATGTAGGAAAGATTGCTGAGAATGGCTATTCAAAACAGATGGGCTATTCAAACCAGAACTAAACTGCAAAATGTGTAGAAGCAAGTTATCTTCACTCTGAAGCTAGGAAAATGGATCAATTCGTAGCATCATTAACTGAGCTAATGAATTGACTTCTTCAGATTCCTCTCCTAGATCTGGCCAAACTAGTTGAGACAAATATAGCAAAGGTTGTGGAGGTGGGTATAAAGCTAATTTCTTCCTTGACTGACCATCAGAAATTGTCATATCTCTTGAATGACATCCTATAAGGGCATCAGTTGTAGCTAACCAAGGTTTTCCTAGGATAATAGGATATCCTCTTAGGGTTGCCTTAGTGGACAATATAGTGAAATCAGCAGAGTATTCCCAAGATTCAAGAGTGACAATGACATCTTCTATCACTCCATCAAGTGTAACCATGGAATTATCAGCAAGCTGTAGGACAGTCGGTGTAGACCGAATGTTTGGAATATTCAAACACTCCATAGTGTGCTTGGTCATCACATTAATGGTTGTACCAAGGTCAACCAAAAATTTCTTACTACTTAACCATTCATATTTATTTTTACTACAGGACTTCCAGGATCAGTATATTTTGAAATGACGACCTTCTCCAACATAATATCGGCTAACTGTCCTAGGACATGGATAGTTTGGGGATCCTTTTTCTTTCTTCCTTGTTTTTTTAAACAAGCCTCTTTAATGTCTTTTCCATAAATTGGAAAAAATTTAATAGCTTGAAAAAGAGGAATTTGAACTTGTACATTCTTTAACTGCTCTAAAATATCAAAGGTGGGTTCTTCAATGGTCTTGGGTGCAGTAATTTGCAATCTCTGAAGAAAAGGTGGTGTAGCCTGAGGCTGTAGGATAGGTTCCTTACAAGCAGTAGCTGATACAGGTATATCTTCTGCATGATCAGTAGGTTGTTTAGCAGCAGAGTCTAGAATCTCTATTATTATAGGTGGCTATGGAGTAGGGAGAGTGGTTCCAGACCTAAGATGGATATCATTGATATTCAGGGCATAAGTTGGATACTAGTTGGCTTCTGCAGAATACATAGGTTGTTGCTGTTGTTGTTGCTTATTATTGGGATTTGGCAATGGTTGAGCAGGCATAGGCATTTGTTTCGGAGGGCTAGTATTTGCTGCAGGTGTTGCAGGAGGAGGCATAAGGGCTAGAGGTTGTGGCTGCTGAGACTGCAGGAATCCAGGGGGTTGGTTCTACCATTGCTAAGAACCTCTCCATTGAGGGTTCTACTGCCAATTACCTAGAGGTGGAGTCCATTGTCCTTGTGGGTGCTGCCAATTTCCTTGAGGGGGTTGCCATTGAAGGCTCTGATAGTTAGGCCAGTATGGTTGAGGAGCATTCCAAGGTGGAGATGGGCCATACGTAGGTTGCAATTGGTTATTATAATTAGAGTAAGGATTACCAAAAGTCAAAGGATCTTGAGGCATACCTTGTCTTGGAGCCCATGGTCTCCTTTGTGCAACAAAGAAGACTTGGTCATCATCACTTTCTATCATCTTAAAATTAGTAGGTAACTTTTTAGCCTCCATATTGGCCACCAAATTGCATCTGCAGTCACGTTTCTTCTGTCTACAATGTGGATAGAACTCAGCTAGGATTGCCTCAACCTCATGTTTCTTATGAGCTTGCATGGTATCCAACTATGTAGCCATGTTGTTTATGATGTCTTGCTTGAAATCAAATAGCAAATTTGTGATTTCCATCTGGGAAACTCCGCTAGAAGAAGACTTTCTCACTGTAGCTTGATGATCTCTACCCTTCTTCACATTTGCTCGAGAGTAATCGATACATATCTTCATGATATCATTTCAAGATGCTTGATTGATATCTCTGCCTCCCATCACGTCCAAGGCATCTATACAAGTATCATTGATTCCCCTTAGAAAAAGTAATTTCTAAGATTCTTCATTAAGAGTATGGTCTAAATTCTTTTTCAGAGAAAACAGGAATCTTGATATATAATCCTCCAAACTTTCATCTTCCTTCTGTTGAATTTAGAATATATCATCACCTTTACTACCACTCTTACAATATTCCTTGTATTTCTCAAGAAATTTTGTTTGCATGGCTGCCCAACTATCGACGACACCCCTTCCCAAACTCATGAACCATCTGAGAGCTCCCTCCTTCAAGGTAGCAGGAAATAATTTCAATTTGTGAGCATCTGAAGTGTAGTCATAACTGCGACAGAGGATATCAAACTCGAACAAGAAGGTCTCTGGGTCTTTTGTAACTAAGCCATAGAACTTGGGAAGTAATGAAGAAGGAATATTCTTAAGGTTGTCATTGTTTTGTTGAGGAATAATGGGGAATTCAAAAGCAGGAGGTCGATTCGGTGGATTACATGCCATGTTCACCTGACCAAGTATAGGAGCAAATGGATTTTCTTCAAGTTTTTCGTCAAATGGGCCGAATAGTAAATCAGCACACAGACCTTTAGCAAATAGGTCTATATCTAAGTCTCCTTTGTCCTCAAATAGGCTATAAGTTGGTTCAGTTTTCTTAGCAATGAAAGGCAGGTTGGGAAGAAATCTTCCCTGAGCATCTCTCCTTCTAGGCATGCAATGAAAATGGATGGTATTTTAAAATATTTTGAAAATACTTGAAAAACTACTGCTAACAATGACTATAGCAGGTTCTTAGATTGATACCATCCCCAGCAACGGCCCCAAAAATGGTCGTGCCCACAAAAGGATATGAAAATCATGGCAAAACCTATCCTAGGAATTGGACATTCCAACAGGTGACTAATACCTCTTCGTGGTCGTTCATTTACTTGTCAAACTAGGGAACGTAAACTTTAAATGGAGCGGCACTATATGTGCACTAATAACTGGATTCAGTCATAACCTATTGAAAATAAACACTTGGAAAGAAATTCTATCTATGCTACAAGAAGGTAATGCAAAGTTCTCTTAACTCAATCAGAATCTAACCAAAGAAGAAATCATAATAGCTACAATTGATAAACAAACTATAAGCTGGCCTTATGCTACAGGAAAAAACATAGGGATGGATTCCCGATGCTGCAGGAACAGTATAAGACTGAGCTTGTGCTGAAACTTCTAAAATAAAATCTAACTTGAATTAATAAAGGATAAACAACTACGCTCCTACAAATACTTACTAAGTGGGCCCCCTTAAAAAGAATCAACTAATTTACACAGAAGATTGTGCTCAGAACTCCATCAACTTTTTATTCATATCGTGAAATCATTTACATTGACTGTTCTGCTTCAGAAAACTAACAAAAACTCTGATTCATATTATAACTCTAACTCTTACATAATCTACTTCTCTATCTATCTATCTATCTATCTCCTTCTTGTTCACCCGCACAGGAGGAACACTTATTTTAAATCAGGAGAACAACTAACTAACTAACCCTAATAGAGAAAGACATGGATATAAAATGTATCCCGAAATCGAGGAATAGACTTCATAAATGAGTTTATCCATTCAACCTGATCCAAAGAGAATCAAGCACTCCACTCTTTCCAGATTAAATGTCATTTAAAATTCTTCCCAACATTTTGGTCAAAGAGTCTTCGCCAGAGCTTCCTCGAAGTCGTGCAAGAAATGGACTTTATTGCAAGGACGAGATTGGCTATGCTTGACTCAATCATACTTTCTTCAACAACCTGCAAAACGCAAGGTAATAGATGCGAAAGAAAATGTGCATGGCACATACACAATATCCATTCATTAATCACATATTTAAATCTATTTCATCATTCAAAAACTACATGCATTATACCAATCATTTGGGAAGTCAAATAGGGTAATAAATATAGAGATGTCAACATGATAGGCTATAGGAACATGAAAGTGTATTGCTACAGGATATCCCCCAATAAAAGGTTTTAAGAGAGTTAAACAACCATGAACAACAAAAGTAAAGGTATTAAAAGTGCACCATGACATCCAAATTATGAGCATATTTTGGGCTCATTAGTTACCATGATTTTATGCTATAAATGATATGATTATGCAATTGTTAAGCTAATTTAAGCTAAAATGATGCTAAAAGATGAAAACCCTAATTTGTTTACAAGCTAAGATGGATGCATGGAAGCCATTAATGAAAGCTTGAAGCTATTTATGCAACTAAAATGAACTAAAAATAATCTAAATGTGTGCAAATTGAGAGTATGGATGTGAGAAAATTCATCATGACTTTGCAATAAAATATCGATCCATTTGTCTCCAAATAGTGATCTATTTATAGGAGAGCGAATGAGGAATGGATGGATGAGATCAAAAAGCTTAATCAACGGTTCAGGATAAAAGAGATGAGAGGCATGGATCATGGATTCTCATCAACGGATGAGAATGCAAGATGAAGATTAATCAAAGGCTCACAATTACCTCAAACAAACACACTTTTGACCTGCTAGCATAGGTCAAAGATAACTTGCTAGAAAGGTAAGAGGGTTAGCTTGTTTTTGAAGGTAAGTGAGTTGATTGGAGAGGGAATATTCCTTAGAATATTCCATTAGGGTGAGGAAAAAGATGATTTTACAAATTAAAACATTTTTTTTTAATTGTGCAAAAAGGATAAAGAATATTCCCTTTGATTAGAGGAATAATTAGTTTAATTTATAATTAAACAAGGTTTAATTTATGCAATTAGGATATTAGAAGAATTAAGAGATATTTATTAAATTAGATGATTTAATAAATAGGGGAGGGGTGAAATGATATTTAATTAAATAGGATAGGGTTATTTAAATAAATAAGATGAATTAGGAGATTAAATTAAATATTTATTTAATTTAATTAGATGAAGTGTTAGTGCGAAAAGAGATGAATTAACCCAATTTAATTAATTAGGCCAAATAGACAAAAATGATGAAATTAATTAATTAGCTAGGCTAATTGAATCAATTAAGCAAAAGGAGGATAGATAAAGCGGAAATGATTTTAATAAAACCAATTCAAGTGTATGACATTGATTAGGACATTTTTCAATGTTTACATTTTGTCCCTCTTTGAAGTGAGGTACCTACTACTTTGGTTCAAAGAACAATACTTTTAGATTAAAACTATTGCCCAAATAAAAAAAATCTAATTTTTTAGATGCCCCAGCAGAAGGATAAAATTGACTCCCTGCCCCCTTGAGAAATTGGGTAGAAATTTTGAATTTTGGATTGATTTCTCGATAAAAGTTGAAAAGCTACCCCAAGGGTCCAAAAAGGTTCTGGGATGCAAGAATAATGCCAAAAATGCAAAAAAAATGCAAAATTTGGTCCAGATTGGAAAATTTGGTGAAAATGATAATAAACCCCATTAAAAAGGTTAAATTAGGGCAAAAAACCCTAATTTTCTAGCTTAAATAGATCAAAAGGGGTCATTTTTAATTCATTTGTACATTCACACTTTAGAAATTCTTGCAAATTGAGCTCTGACCCTCTGACGAAATGGTGCATCATGAGCTTCCCTTACACATGTTTGATCGAGTTCGTGAGTTCCAGTAGCTTCCAGGTGCAGGACCATCAATATGTGATTCGAAACTTGATTTGAAATTTGAAATTTTGATGCATTTATTAGGTGTTAGAATTTAGAATTTGGGGGCATCACTATATAGGGACGCCCAAACGATATATAGCGATGCATATGTTAGGGGTGACACTTTTCCCGATTTGAATTTAGGGTTCCAAATTTTAAATGGTGACACGTATGTATCTAGCGACACACTTGCCGATTTGAAAGTTAGGGTTAGGTTAGACCAACTTCTAAATAGCGATGCCATATTGTATGGTAATGCATTTGTCAATTTGAATTTTGAAATGCATCGGGCGTCACTGTTTGAATTTTGAATATAGCGATGCATTTGTAAATAGCAATGCATTTGTGATTTTCGAGCTAGAAATTCCAAATAACTTCAAATTTTGATGATTTCCTGATGTCATGGGATTCATAGATGTAGGAGAGTTTCCCACCATTGATTTCTAGAGAGCATAGGCCCACCGTACTAGAGAGATTGGGTGATCTTTCAGAGTTGTGCCAAGAGCACCTAGGAGAGATCAGATTGTGGTACATTGTGTACGCACCTGTGATCAGGACAAATTTTTCCATGATGACGGCATTGTGCGAGAGATGTAACAACAATACTTCTTTCCACCTTCTGATAGGAGAGGCGATAGTGACCTTGGAGGATGTGTGGTGGATATTGTGGTTGCCTATCCATGGTGATCATGTGATTTATGATCCTAATGTTGGATTCGATATCTACTTAGAGGTGATAGATATGGACCAGATTGTATTGGTCACCTCTCAGATAGATTTAGAGACATACAGAGGATAGGTGTCGACCTTCAGATTGATTGTTGCAGCCATCATTTTAGGTTTGGTGGCTCCAAAAAAATGTGGTCAATTCTTCAGTCCAAGTTGGGGTTTGGCTTGGCAGATGATGTTATACTGAAGGAATCTTTTTGTGTGGGGGGTCGTGATGTTGGCCTCCTTGTACCATGATTTGCATGATTTCATGTATTGCGACGGGAGAGCCATTGGTGCAGGTGTGACACTTCTTCATATCTAGGCATGGGACCACATTGCAGCGCTTTGGCCGATTGTAAAAATGGTGGATGTGAAGCCAGATGATCCCGTCATATGGAGATACTGAGGTGCCATTACACTCAGGCACATAGGACAAATTGGAGTCCTATACTGGCAATGAGTGAAAGACGATATGACCATGTTCTAGTGGCGACCATGGCTTCAAATGCCACCATGGTTCGATGATATACAATAGTTATATTTCAACAAGAAAACCTGATACATGCAAGGTTGTGAGCACACGATGATTAAGTAGTACCTTCCAAACAAAGTGGCCAGACAGTTTAGTGATGTCCAGGACAGGCCCGATGATGGCTACAGAGCCATTTTGTATGATCAGCTAGAGAGGATCCCACCTGGGGACCGACAATTCTGGCACTAGATGTCATTGAAATTTTTTTCCAATTGGTCTCCCAGCCTTGGCCATATGATTAGGGTCAGGCCATTACATAAACTACTCCCGCGTACAATGCATGGTTTGTCCCTCCTAGGTGACTTATAGATCCTACAGGGGCTCGTCCCAGAGGGAAACCGTGAGGTAGAGCAATCAAGGGTAGAGGGAAGGGATACTAGGATGGACAGTATGGACAAGTTCCAGGGGCTCTTCGAGTGGGACAGCAACCTCCAGTAGTGCAGCAATAGCCAGTGCCACCACCACCGCCATCGGCGAATGCCAAAGATGCGCAAATACAACAACTGCAACAGTAGGTGTAGGTTTTGATAGGTGAGTGGGATCATGCTTGCCAGCAGATTTTGGTTTTGATTGTTGAGTGAGACTAGGATCTACAGCAGGTGGTTATAGTTACAGCTAAGAAGGATATTGCGTTACAGAGAGTTCAAACCATTACAGGTGAGAGATACCAAGAGGTGGCTCGATGTTAGTAGATGGAGATCCTTATGACATCCACCCATAGTCAGACAGTTTTAGCATGGCTATATAGAGAGGTTGTTACGGAGGTTGTGTATTATAGGTAGCATTATCATAGGGATGTTCCTGTGACATTGAGGCAGCCTAATTTTTCACAGCAGAGTGATGCATGCCCCCGAGCAGAGGATCAACCTAAGCGGCAGGCTAGAGAGGGTAGCAACCACCAAGGCTAGCCTTTGGATGTATAGACACTTTTTTTATTTTTCCCCATTCTTTAGACTGATATACATTCATGGGCTACTTTTTTTATAGCCTCATGGATATTATACTTATTACCAATGTACATACATTGATTCAGATTTTGTACCATGACACATTTTTTGATATATATATATATGATACGGATGTGGATGATTCATGATTATGATGTGTTGACTTTATTTCATGTATGGATGCATTTTATTTTAGGCCTATGTGATATACGATGCTATGGATGGATGCAATGTTATGTTCTTTTTCATTATCTTTTTACGATATGATATGGATAGTTGATTTATGATATGCTGATGCTATGGATGCAAATGATGTGGATGTATCTCTTTTTGTATATTTTCTATGCATGTTATGATGATGATGATGTATGCATATGGATGTAAATTCTTATGATATGCAATGATTTAAGATGCTTAGAATAACTAATCTATAATATTCATCACAATCAAAATGTATGATGTGATATGCACATGATTATGAGATGGATGCTTTATGATTATGGATGCTATGATTATGCTATGCACGTATGTTGATGGTTTGTGGATGTAGAATGGATGCATTGATGATGTTTTCATGTGTCATGATACCAGGTTAGCACAGAGAGAAGATAGAAGAATAAAGAATGAATAATCATTGTTGATGATGATTGCTTCAAAATATCCAACAAGTCCTTGATCCATCGAGACTTTATTAGAGATGGTGATGAGACGATGCAAAAGAATGCATTATGAAATGTAGGATGGGTGCTCACACTTCGGGATTGGGATTTTTCATCATTCCTTATTGTTTGATATAACACATAGGTACAATGCATCAAGGTATTCATAACTAGGATGGTGTTGTATCTAATGTAATGGACTTTAACTCGACAAGAAGATAGGATAGTTCTTGTTCACACCTTGACATGCGGAAACGTCATTGGAATGCAAGTTAGAAGCTTAAAATATATTGGACCAATCATAAACAATAGTCAACAACATACTCCAAATGACCTTCCTACACACAACTAAGCAAGTATGCGCCAAGATTATTTTGCAAGAGTATCCACAAGCACAACAAACAAAAGATAATGATCGATTCCCCATTCCTTTCTCTCTAAATCGTTTTAGATAGACATCATCTAGAGGTCTTTGGAATGGGTCATTAAGATAAATCATAAGAAAAGATCAAAGATAAACAGTCAATGTTATCTATAGCTCCTGCCTAGTTTAAGTTTAGCTAAAGTGATATCTGATGTTGATGTCCATCGCAGGATGGATACATCATAGGACATGTTGATCAGAGGGTTGTTTGATGTTGGGATAATGATGCTAAGATGAACTATTGCTATAAACTTTACTGACACATTTACCTATGATTTTGACTTTAGATTTTGACTTTTGAGTTTGCACTTTACAACTTGTTATACTTTCTTTCTACTTGTTTCACCAAAGGGTGAAGGTGACGACTGTTTATTATGGGTGAAATTTTATTGTGGGTGAAAGTGAGATGGGGATGGATGGAATTTTGGATTTTCCTTAATATTTGAATGTTTTTGGTATTTTGAAATATTTTGAGTTTGTTTTTGGTCTTTTTGAATGTTTAGGATTTTCCAGATTTTCTAAGGCTATTTAGGGTTTTTTGAATGTTTTGAGGCTTTTTAGGTCTTTTGAATGTTTTCTATTATTTTTGTGTTTTCTATTTTCTGAATGTTTTTGTGTTTTCTGAATATTTGGATGTTTTTGGTTTTCGAGATATATCTAGATGTTTTTGAATTTTTTGAAAGTTATTTGGATATTTTGGGATTTTTGGAGTTTTCTAAATGTTTAGGGGTTTTCTGAGAATTTCTGAGTTTCGACCAAGAACCTAAACTAAAGACCTATCCTAGGGGCCTCGAGGGTTGATCAAAGATAAGCCTTGCCTATGTTATACACATAGAGACCATGTAATTCAACTGACTTGACCGATTTACAAAACAAATATATGAATAGATGAGAGATGAAAGCTAATTACAACGAACCACTGAAGGACTGACCTAGGGTGTCGGGGGCACATCAATGATGGCCTTTCCTATGTTCAAGCTCAGAGACAATGTAGTTCGATAAGGAGAGATTATTTTTTGCATTTTTTGATGTTCAACCTTTTTAGGGATTTTGATGTTTTATGGATGTTTTTTATTTTTCCTTTACAATTTTTTGAATTTTTTTGGATTTTCGCTATATAGGATTTTGCAAATGTTTTTGGATTTTCTAGGTAAGATTTTATGAATGTTTTTGGATTTTTGGATAAGATGTCCCATGACCCAAGATATACAAGAACTCGACTATGACGCATAACGAAATACCCCCAGTGTGATATGTTAGCCTACTTTGATAAAGGCAGGACAGACTGACCTTGGCAATATGCCAAGTGGTGCCAAAGAGTTCATGATACCTTACAGTGACAAGCCATGATAAGGATGCGAATAGGGGATGAATGGTGATGCAAAGAATGATAGGTCAAAAGAGCCAAAGAATAGATGGAGATACCTTATTTATGTGAGGTGCCTATTTTCCAGGTTTTCACCAAGGTACTTGCCAAAAGCACCACCAAAGTGGTTTTCACTAGAGGACAATTTTTTTCTGTACTTTTTTCAATCCTTTTTCTCATTTTCTTGGATTTTGATTTTTTTTAATTTTTGTGTATTTTCTGATTTATACCTTTCATGTTTAGGCATAAAACTTTTTGACATGCAAGTTGTTGATTGGCTCCTGCAAGGGTTCACCTTTAGGGGTTGACAGTTGGTATGCTCCTGATCCATAGCTTGTTATGATGACAAAGGGACCCAACCAGTTAGGCTCAAACTTTCCTTTGTTGTCTTGATCTGGAAGGTTCTTCTAATTTTTCTTTAAGATGATATTTCCTACCTGGAATGACCGGCATTTGATTCTCTTGTTATAGCTCTATTTCAGTCAATTTTGATACACTTGCAAGTGATTAAGGGCACCAAGACGGTGTTCATCTAGGAATTCTAGATCATTTAGTCAAGAAACTTTGTACTCTTCTTTAGTTATTAGATTCTTTAACAACACTCACAATGATGGCAGCTCAACCTCAATAGGAAAGATGGCTTCTGATCTATAGACCAAGGAAAAAGGGGTTGCCCCTGTAGGTGTGTGGATACTAGTTTGATAAGCCCAAAGAGCAAGATTTAGTTGTAGATGCTAGTCATGACTAGCTTAGTTAACTATTTTCTTTAGGATTTTTAGGATAGTTTTGTTTGTTCCTTCTGCTTGGCCATTTCCTTGGGGATAGTATGGTGTAGAGAATCGGTGTTGGATATTGAATTTTTGGCATAGCTCTTTCACATCTTGATTTTTCAATGGGGTTCCATTGTCTGAGATGAGGGTTTATGGTACACCATAATAGAAAATCAGGTAATTCAGGATAAATTTGGTTATTTTCTTTCCTATTAAATAGGTCATAGGAATGGATTTAACCCACTTAGTCAAGTACTTAGTGGTGGTTATGATAAACTTATGGTCGTTGGATGAATTTGGAGTGATTTTTCCTATGAGGTTAACTCCCCACTATGAAAAAGGCCATGGTGTGATCATTGGTTTCAATTCTTGAGTTGGAGCATGAATCAGATCCCCATGCTGTTGACATTGGATGCATTTCCGTACATACCGATGAGCTTCTTTTTCCATGGTGGGCCAATAGTACCCCGTCCTCAACTGTTTCCTAGCTAATGTCATACCACTAGAATGGGACCCACATATGCCATCGTGCACTTCTGTTGAGGTATTTAACGCTTCCTCTTGGTTAAGACATTGTAGTAATGTCCCTTTAATGCTTTGACGGTAAAGGGTATCACCTAGGATCACAAATTAGGATGCCTTTTTGACAAAGGTATTTTTAAGATTTGGGGTGATGTTTGATGGAAGGGTTCCTTTGTTAAGGTAAGTAAAAATGTCATGGTACCAAGGGGATCCAGAACCAACAATGACACACACAAATTCAGATTCAAGGATTTCAAAGGTTGGTATGAGAAGTTGTTCTACCAAGAATTCACATTGAAGAATGTTGTTCAGCATGTCAAATTAAGATCCAATTGTTGCCCTGATGTTTGTTGTTCTATTGTTCATGTGAGGAATCTACTAAAAAATAATTGTGTGTAAGAAAATATGTGAATTATAATAATCAATAACACACAACAAATGCAATGTATTACATTAAGGAAATCTAAATTAACAACATAATTTGATAAAATGATTCCTTAAGGACATTCCATCTTCCTCTATCCCTAAGGATCATGTATTAGTTCTCTCATATCTTAATTATGTACTGAATTACTAGGATGACACTTAAGAAATGAGTAGACATTAAACTAGAATGCATAAACTATGTCTACACCTACATGATCTGATGATTTGGCTAGATGATGAACTAAATGATATGTTGGATGATAAGCTGATGTATACAGAATGCTAATGGAATGATGAAATGCTGAAATTAAACTAATGGAGATGCTCTGAAAATGATTCTAAATTCTATAAGTAAGCTAAGACACATCTAACAAAGAAACCATGATTCTAATTTACTTGCTAAAGTATTCTAAATGCTAAGCTATAATGCAAACTAAGCTCTCAAATGCTAAGATGATTTCTACAAAGTAATTGTATGCATTGTTCTCCTATGCAAAAGTTGTAAATGAGCCTCTATTTATAGATTTCACCAAGGCATCAGGTGAGTTCGTAGCAATGGATGATCAAGATTAAGTCTGGAGAGATCGAAGGTGAGAGATGTAGAGGTTAGAGAGAAATAAGGAAGTTGTCCCCTTTAATAGAACAATCTTTCCAAGTGTAGAAAAGAATAAATGGGAAGGAGAATCCATGTGTCTAAGATTGTTGAGTTTATTGAGGGTAAATACCCATTTTAGAAATTAGGAATAATTATTTTCATGTGACACATGGTGAGATGGAAGATGATGTGGAAGGAGGTTAGAAGAATATGGAGAAATGTGACAAAATTTGAATTAAGAATTCAAATTTAATGAAAGGGACTTAATCAAATAAAACAAATTAGTTAAACTTGTTTATTTAATTAAATCATGAAGAAAGTGGTTTAGATAGGAGGAATTAATAAATACAAACTATGTAAATAAACTTTGCAATTTTTTTATATAGTAGAGGAAATAAAGATTTTTATTAATTAAATAACCAATATTTAATTAATATTCTCCAGACCAATTTTGGATGTATACATTTTGTCCCTCTTTGAAGTGATGTGTTTACTCATTAATTCAAAGAAAAATTTACCAATGCTATTAAAATTTTGGCGATGCCCCAGACGGTGATTTTTCATAAGATAACTAATGTATGCCCCCTCGAGAGTTAAATCGGGGAATTTTTTATGATATTTAAAAAAAATTGTTGATTTGTGATGATGTCGATGATAAAATTCTGATTTGATGATATTTCAGAAATTTCTCTCCTGATATGGAAGAAATGAGCTACCATTTGATTAAATTGATGCCCTATTTTGCCTCCTTGTGTTTGATGATTGATAATCGCTTCAGCCGATTTTTTTTTATGATGTTTGATGATGTTAATTGATTTGATGATAATTGATCTCATGATAGGTGAGAATCAATGATAGGATGATGATAACTGACCTCATGATAGGCGAGGATCAATGATAGATTGATGATTGATTGATAAGATTGTTGATTTGCGATATGTTATTGATCATGGGAAGATTTCTGCATCTGGTGCAAGCAGATTTAGATTTGATTGAGCTATGTGGTCTATCATCTTTGATTGATATTCCCTAGTATAGGATTGATTAATGTACTGAGACTTGATCATATACATTGATTCAATTGATACATTATGATTTCTACCATGTTATTGATGATGTACCTCCCGATATTTGGATATCCTTGCACACTTGACATTATTTGGAGATATATATATGCAGTGATGATGATGGTTGACCTATGTGCTTAGGTTTTGATCATGATGGATGCATTTAATTTCCTATTATGTATGCTATGTGATTTTTTATATGATGGTGATATGATATATCATGGATGCAACATGTGTTATGATCCTATGATGCTTTTATGATATCCATATACTTTATGTGATGAATCTAATTATGTGAATGGAATCTGCTAAATGTTATGTTTTTGTAATTTTCTAATGCAAATATGTATGATGCAATAGATGAAATAGATGTATGAGATGGATGAATGGAAATGTTTCATTGTGGATGTTTTTGTGATGCACATGAATGAAAATGATATGATCAATGCTTTTTTTTTGGCTTTTTTTTTCATAATGCAAATATATGACCTAATGAAAATGAGTGCTTAAAGGATATGATAATGCTTTTTTTTTCTCTTTTGGAATTTTCATGATGCAAATAAATAAAGTGGTGACTAGATGAATGATAAAATGAGAATGTATGAATGATGTCCTAATTCTTATGCGACTAAAATGTGAATGATATTTATGGTAATTTCAAATGTACTCAATTTGTTAATGATAGAATTAACATCACTCATAATATTGTACCAGCCTTGAACAAATCTATAAATACCACTGTAGCACCTAATATGAATGCAACCTAAACGTGCAAACCTAACAATGCAACATCCCAATAATTAATTTATTGTGCTTGGTATCATCATTGAGCTTTTAAAATGTTGAAAGTGAGGACAAACATCAATGGTATAATTAGACCATGATGACTTGAGTACTACTTTCATGATGTTTGATAGTGCAAGTTAACACAAGAATCTAAGTATAATTGAACTGATATGACCTGAGCATTCTTTGTGTAAACAAACAAGAGTTAATTATTTTCCTATGCAAATTCGGAATGTCATCAATGATACTTTGTAGAGCACGTCCCATTACAATTCACATAGTATTAATGATCAACTCACAAACAACAGACAAAGAAAAATATCATTCTTGATCATAGCTTCTCTATTTCTTGGCATCCTTGAGTTGCTCCTGAGAAATGATAACAATCACAATGTAAATAGTTTGAACATTTGTGTTAAAGTGGTAAAATTATGATTCAGAGTATCGTCACCAAATGAATTTTTTTTTTTATTGATCTTGTTGTTGTTGGTTCAGATGATTGTTTTTGGTGAGTCTTGATTGATGTTCAAAGTTGTAACCCATATGATTGTTTTGTTTTTACCATGTTGTCATACTATTGTTTGCCTTTCATTTTTAAGCTCAAAGATGGATTTCCCCCAATGAGTTCAAGATTTTTCCCCCAGTGGAAACAAACCAATTTTATTATGGATTATGTACAATGATCGACAAGCCAAAGTTAGACACGACTGGCACAGCAAAATATGTACATGAGGCTCAAATGAAGGATATGGATAGTGATAGCAAAGAACCAATGTGGTCGACACATGTTCCAATAGAGGAAGAAGCCAGCCTATCACAAATAGCGCCTGTTGTCAGGTTTTCACTACTTGCTTTTATTGCACTTTTTTCATATTTTATAAAAAAAAAATGTATTTTTCTTTTTTTTTATTTTTTTGTAATTTTTTAGGACATTTAAGATGAAATGATATGACCAAATTTTCCCCTAATCTCATCAAGAACAAAGGAAGAAAATGGGACATGGATTTTGATAAGCTAGAATATATGGAATGGAAGAAAATGTGAGGATAAGAATAATGAATAGGATGATCAAGATAAATTAGATAAGATATGGACACAAGGCCCTAGTACTTTGCCCCTATTCCTTATCAAGACGAAGGATGAGAAGAAAGGATTTATCTAGTAAGAATGATGGAATATGGATAAGATGAAAGATATGGATAAAGCATATAGGATAAGATATATGATGTTCAAGAAAATCGTTAACTTTATCAAGATCAAAGGTTGAAATGTAAGGAATGATAAGATGGATGAAACTTTCCCCCCAAGTGTAGAGTGCAAGAGGAATATGGAAAATAGGATATGGATGATAGGGATATGGAGGAAGGACTTAAGCATCAAGTTTCATGACCAAATATCGCTTTAATAAACCATGGTAAATGGGAATTAGACTCACAAATGTCGGCCTATTAAAGGTATGATGGAAGAACTAAGTACTTATCCAAAGGTTTGGATTAAAAGAGAATAATGGGGGATGATTGTTGGATAATGGATGGGAGATTGGAAAGCTTGTTGTTGGATAAATGGGAGGGATTTGCAAGGTCAACATTGGCACACACCTTGAAGGGTGGTGGAGTTATGGACGAAAAATGGATTTGGGAGGTGATAGGTTTTTAGATGGAAAATTGGAGGAAGCTTTTGGATTAACGAATTTGGATGCCAATTTATATTTTATTGCTTCTATGAGAATTTTTGGAATCCACATGATTTTTGACTTTGATATTTTCTTTTTGGGCCTTTGTGGTCTTTGAGATTTTTCTCTTTGCTTTATGGGCCTTTGTGGCCTTGGAATTTTTTCTTTTTTCTTTGATGGGCCTTTGTGGCCTTTTGAAATTTCCTTTTGATTTATGGACCTTTGTGGTCTTGGAATTTTTTCTTTTTGCTTTGATGGGCCTTTGTGGCCTTTTTTATTTTTCTTTTGATTTTGGATCAAATTTTCTTTTATTTTTTCATCTCTTTGGGAGACATGTTGATCCTTTGATACATGTGGATTTTGATATGGAATCTTTTGACATTTGACACCCAAATTGTTTCCAAGAGAAATAAGAGAGGTGGATTGAGATGAATGGTATGGAGGTATCATGGAGGAGTTACTGGAGGTAGAATTTTGAAAGGGCATCAAAGATGTGTGCCTTTATTGTTCTTGAGGAATAGGATATAGACCTAGGATAGATGGAAGGTTTGATGAACTAGGATGAGGACCTAAGATAGATGGAAGGTTTGATGGATTAGGATGAGGACCTAAGATAGATGGTAGGTTTGATGGACTAGGAAACTTAGGTGTATAACCAAGGCCATGGTAATATGGATTTTCTTGAGTAAAAGGGGGTTCTAGGATACCTTGTTCATGAAGGCCTAATCCTTTGCCTTTGTAGTTCATACTTTGACACATTTGTTTACCAATGGAATGTGTATTATTTGTGAAACAAGATGCAAGTCCATTTTGGGGAGGATATGATATGGATGAAAGGATGGATGTTGGAAGTAAACCGGAGCAGATGAAGGTGGAGGATCCCAATTTGTAGGTGTGGGGTTCATGGATAGCTTGTATAGGTGTGATAGTATCTTTAAATGAGGATGATTGGGTACTTTGATCTTGACATGGTAGAGGATCACGAGGTGTAGAAGATGGAGCAGCTTGCTCTTTATTAGGTATGGAATCATCATGAAGTGGTATGAAATATATATCTTGATCACATCCTCATGGAATGAAGGGGTATCCTCAGATGGAAGCATATCCTGATCTTGATGAGGAAGGGAGTCATGAGATTCTATATAAAGCATATCTTGATCATCAAGTGATAGGAAATCATCAGATAGGATGGAAGAATTGTCATGTTCCTCAGATGCAATGGAACCATGAGATGGTATGAATTCATTAGATGGGGTGGAAGAAGAACTCAGAAGGATACTTTTCTCTTGAGCTGGAAAGGATTCATTGTCGATGAAAAAAGGAGGGGATCATCATAGAATTCTTGAGAGATTCGGTCTTGGTCCAAGATTGGAAGAACTTGTGGAATTTTGATATCATCAGATGAAGTGGAAAGAATGCTTTGATCTTGATGTGTAAGGTAGTTCGTGCTAGCATAGTTTGGACTAAGAAATTGACATGAATCATTGGATGTAGAAGATATGATAGAGGAAGGTGGTTGGATGGAATCATTAACTTGGGTGAAAGAATCCTAAGATTTATTTTGGCTTGTGGGAGATGAAGATAGGTGCATGACATGGTAAGATTGTTCACTATCATTTGTGTTTGAGGACTGAGATTTGGGTTTCTCATTTAACTTTTTCAAGAATTAAAATACATTGAATTTGGATGATGTAGTTGTTGGTGAAGAATGTGTCATGTCTATATTTATGTTAGATTGATAAGAATAGATATCTAGCAGCAAATTTCTTCCTGTGGTTGTTTCCCTATGCATGTCCCAAATTTGTTGTTGAAGGTTTTTCATTTGCTGAGTTAAATCATTCAATTGACCCTCATCTATTTCAGCCATGGTGGTTTGAGTTTCAAGTTCCTTATCCTTAAGTTTTTTTCTTTTCGGACCTTGTTAAAATGGCCATACAAGTGATGAAGGTTTTCTAAATTTTGATCGTTATTTAGAAGTGCCAAAGGAATACCTAGGTCGAATAGAATAATGAATCATATTGATGGGACTGAGGTAATAGAATTTAATGTAAAGTGTATTGTTTCTAGATGAAGGATGATAAATCCTAATGGGGAAACTCAACTTGATGATCAAATTTGGATTTTGATGATGATTGGACACTTTTAGATGTTTGATTAAAGTTTAGGTAAAGGATTTAACTTGTGAATGCTATTTTTTCCTAGTTTACAGCAATGTTGGGGTAAGGAAAGAAATTCTCTATGGAAAAGATCCTTAAATCTAGTTTCAAAATGTCGAATGGGAGTCAAATTCAGCTCTCTGGTTATGAATTTTGGTGGATGCATCGTAACAGTCAGTGTATGTGCTAAAAGGAAGATGCGCTATAGCATGGCTTGGATGTGCTAGAGAAAAGTTTAGATGCGCTTTAGAATCAGGTATATGCACCAAGGAATAGCTCAAATGGGCCAAATTTTTAGGTGTATGTGCTACAAAATTAGTTAAATGTGCCACAGAATGCAAGAGATGCGTTAGTAAAAGTGGTGAATGTGATATAATAGCAGGTGAATGTGCTAGAAAAAGTATTAAATGCACTACAACAAAGGGTATATGTGTTGGAAAAGGCAATAAATGCACCAAAATAAGTAGTGTACGCACTAAACTGGGGAAATATAATAGTTTGTTGCCAGTTTACTTGATTTTTTTGGTTTTTAGTCAGAGAATGGTCTATTTCAAATGATGTTTTTTGAATCATATTTTTGCACTTCCAATGTGTAAGGTTTTGTTTGAAGTTTGTTTTGAAAAAAAATTGGCAAACACAATCAAGCATGTACAATTCCTAAGGCTGTGTAAGACTGTATTCTTTTGGATTCCACGCGGATTTTACTCCAACTGCACTTATTCTTAGTGGATGAATTCAGAAGCTTGTCCACATGGGCTCCCCCTTACAGTGCACTCACTTCTCAGGTCAACCAAGCTTCCAGCCCCCATAAAACTCCCCATGGCAGGCTAATCATCTCTATTAAAAACTGCGAGAATGTGGATGCCTTTGCAACGACTGTTACTAAACCAAAGAATAGATAAAGGTTTTGGACTTTCTATAACAAGGGTTCTAGTACAAAAATTCCATTCATGGGGGATGATCCATGCAGTGAGAGACCATTGTTACCCTTCTTGTTAGAACCATCCTCATTTCAAGTACCCACACTTATATATTAGCTGGAAGTCGCTTAGCTTTAGCATGTTACCAGTTGGGTCGTTCCCTTGGGTGATTACTTTTTCCCACAAGGCAGGCCCTCTAAGATTTTAAAAAAAAGCAAGCAAGTATATTCGTAGTTTGATCAATCTTTATTTTGCATGAATAAAGAGAGAACACATGCTATATACTCCACTCACACTCGTAGATAAACATGAATGGGTCTGGCTTTTTGGTTACCTAGTTAAGGGGAGAGCATATGCCTACCATTCAAAACACACATCAGACATGGTGTTATTTCCTTCCTAATTAGTCTAGATTCCTAAATTAAGCAAAAAAGGAAATAAATCACTCCAACCCCTGCATCAAATTTATCAGTAGTTTGCAATAAATGTTTCTTTGATAGTGTTCGAGAGTTTCAGTAGAACCTCTGACAGTGTTCACAAAGCCTGCACAATAGAAAAACATTTATTAGTTTTCAAACTTGGGAGAAATTTTCAAATAAAATCAAATGTGACATTACAGTAAGTTGATGCACCAAAAAGGTAAATGCACTATAGAAAACAGTGAATGCGCTACAAAAAATAGTAAATGCACTATAGAAAATAGTGAATGCGATATAGAAATCCCCTGATATGCCACAAAATGATGTGGATGTGCTAAAGAAACTAATGGTTGCGCCAGAACAGTCAGTGAATGCACTAGAGAATGTTTCAAGTGTGCCAGAAGAATCAGTGGTTGCACCATAGAAATTCACATCTGAACCTATCAAGCATACTTTCTAGAAAAATATTAAAATAACAAGGGCTAAGTCCCACGGTGGGCACCAATTTATGTGTGTAAGAAAACATGTGAATTATAATAATCAATCACACACAAAAAATGCAATGTATTACATTAAGGAAATCAAAATTAACAACACAATTTGATAAAACAATTCCTTAAAGACATTCCATCTTCCTCTATCCCTAAGGATCCTATATTAGTGCTCTCATATCTTAATTATGCATTGAATTAATAGGATGACACTTAAGAAATGAGTAGCCATTAAACTAGAATGTAGAAACTATGTCTACACCTACATGATCTAATGATTTGGTTGGATGATGAACTAAATGATATGTTGGATGATAAGTTGTTATATATAGAATGCTAATGGAATGATGCAATGCTGAAATTAAACTAATGGAGATGCTGTGAAAATGATTCTAAATTCTATAAGTAAGCTAAGACACGTCTAACAAAGAAGCCATGATTCTAATTTACTTGCTAAAGTATTCTAAATGCTAAGCTATAATGCAAACTAAGGTCTCAAATGCTAAGATGATTTCTGTAGAGTAATTGTATGCAATGTTCTCCTATGCAAAAGTTGTAAATGAGCCTCTATTTATAGATTTCACCAAGGCATCAGGTGAGTTGGAAGCAATGGACAATTAGGATTAATTCTGGAGAGATTGACGGTAAGAAATGAAGAGGTTAGAGAGAAATAAGGAAGTTGTCCCCTTTAATAGAACAATCTTGCCAAGTGTAGAAAAGAATAAATTGGAAGGATAAGCCATGTATCTGTGGTTTGTTGAGTTTTTTGAGGGTAAATACCCATTTTAGAAATTAGGAATAATTATTTTCATGTGACACATGGTGAGATGGAAGATGATGTGGAAGGAGGTTAGAAGAATATGGAGAAATGTGACAATTTGAATTAAGAATTCAAATTTAATGAAAGGGAATTAATCAAATAAAACAAATTAGTTAAACTTGTTTATTTAATTAAATCATGAAGAAAGTGGTTTAAATAGGAGGAATTAATAAATATGAACTATGTAAATAAACTTTACAATTTATTTATATAGTAGAGGAAATATTTTTTTTATTAATTAAATAACCAATATTTAATTAATATTCTCCAAACCAATTTTGGATACATATACAGTTATGTCTATAAAAAGATCATTGAGATTCTCCACCATTTTTTTGTAAGGAGTGAGCTTGTCATCTTTGGTTTGATATTCATCATTAACTTGGTTGATAACCAGCTGTGAGTCTCCATAGACTTTCATCTCTTTTATCTGCCACTGAACTGCTATCCTAAGACCTGTGATCAAGGCTTCATACTCAACAATGTTATTGGTACATGGGAATGATAGCCTATAAGATTTTGGGATGCAATCACCTTGGGGGGTGATGAAAATAATTCTTGCTCCTGATCCATGTTGGGTGAACGATCCATCAAAGTACATCTTCCATTGAGTTGTTAGGTTAATAAGGAACACTGATTCGTCAGGGAACTCATATATTAAAGGGTTCTCATCATAGATGGGTGCTTCTACTAAGTATTATGTGATCACTTGTCCTTTGATTTCCTTGCACTCCACATACTCTATGTCAAACTCTATCAGTATCATTACCCATTTAGCCATTCTAATTGTGAGGGTTGCTTTGGATAAAAAATATTTTAATGGATCAATCTTTACGATGAGCTTGATTTGATGTGACAACATGTAATGCCTGAACTTTGGTGAAGTGAAAACTACAGCTAGGCATGCTTTCTCAATGGGTGAATAGTTCATCTAATAGCCTACCAAGGTTCTTCTGATGTAGTATATGGCTCTTTCCTTTCCATTTTCATCGTGTTGTGCTAAAATAGCTCCTAGTGTTGTTGATGTTGTTGAGATGTATAGGATCACTGGCTTGTTTGGTATCGATGGCATGAGCACAGGTGGTGTTAGTAGATAATCCTTAATTTTTTGGAAAGCTTTATCACATTTTTCATCCCATTTGTAAGTTATCCCTTTATGAAGAAGGTGAGAAAAAGGGTGAGTCTTATCTGATAGCTGAGCTATGAACCTTCTGATGGACTGCAACCTTCCTTATAATCCTCTCATTTGTTTCAATGTTTGTGGCAATTCCATGTCTACAATGGCTTTTACCTTTGCTGGATCAACTTCTATCCCTCTTTGTGAAACAATGAAGCCAAGAATTTTCCCTGATGTGACCTCGAACACACATTTTTTTGGATTCATTCATACCTTGTAGGCTTCAAGCCTGTCA
>VDFB02075321.1:224575360-224726639 GCA_007258455.2 Sequoia sempervirens | reverse complement strand
GGACCATGAGTTAAAGACATGTTTCAAAATGATGAAGCTATTGTAGAGCTTAAGGGACTTATTAACAACATACCACTTGGAGATCACATAATTTTTTTTTATAGAAGTTGATAAACAATCATATAATAATTCAGATGCCTCCACCAAACAATCTTAAATAGCTTCGTAATCTCAAAGGAAAACTATAGTCAATCTGACAGTTTGTAGCCCAAATAGTAGATATATGTCATCAGTTTTCTCATCTCCTTCATAAAAAATTTACATTCAAATGAGATGAGAAGTGACAACAAGCATTTCAACAACTAAAGGATTAATTTTCTTCACTAGTAGTGTTGATGCCTCTAGTTCAAGGAAAACTATTGATATTATACATCTCATCCACAACAACAACATTAGGATCTCTCTTAGCACAACATTATGATGCCAAAAAAGAGAGAAATATACTACAACAATAGAACATTAGTAGGATATGAGCTGAATTACACACCTATCAAGCAAGCATATCTAGTTGTTGTTTTACATCACAAAAGCTCTAAAACTACATGCTTAACCACAAAAATAAGCTCATCTCAAAAGTTGATATATTGAAGTATATTTTGTCCAAAGCAACACTCATTGGTTGCATGGATAAATGGGTAATGATTTTGAGTGAATTTGACATAGAATTTTTGGATCAAAAGGTAATCAAATGATTTAAGTCATTGCATACCATCTAGCACAAACACCTCTATATGATGAAAATCCCCTTATATCAAACTTTCTAGATGAAATATATTTTACTACCACCCTAAAAAATAGTGGAAATTATACTTTGACGAATCCCATACTCAACATGGTTCAGGAGCAGGAGTCTTATTCATCACTCAAGGTGATTATCTCCCCAAAGCATATTGGCTAGTATTCCCATATATCAACAATGTTGTCGAATATGAAACACTCATTACAAGACTCAAAATGGAAATTTAGTGGCACATCAGAGAGCTACAAGTCTATGGATATTCACAACTAGTTATGAGACAAGTTAATGATGAGTACCAAATAAAGTATGATAAGTTGCTACCATATAAGATAATGGTTGACAGTTTCAACTAGTATTTCTCCAATATCTCTTTCAAACAAATACTAACATTAAACAATAAAGACACAAATATAATGAAAACTATTAGATCTCTTTTATATATGCCTCATAATAGTCAATGATGTGAATTTCTAGTGGAATAACTTTTGATACATGCTTTTAATGCCTTGATTCAAATTTCATGTGTTAAATTGTTGGTCCTAATTCCCCATGGTATCACAATATATACACTTACCTTCATGATAATACAATTCCATCCAATCTAACTAGTAATCAAAAGAAAACCTTCATCTATTACTTATCTCACTTCACTACCCTTGGTGATACACTATATCGAAAGAGTCTTGAGGGTACCCTACTTAGATTTTTAAACTTAGAATAAGCTATAGACACCTTACATGAGGTCCATGAAGGTTTTTGTGGATCAAATTTTAGTGGTCATATCCTTTCTAAGAAGTTACTAAGAATAGGATACTATTGTCCAAATACGGATTAGGAGACACATCACTTTGTGAGGTGGGTGCAAAAAGTTGGGGGGGCAAAAAATGACCAAATTTTTAAATTTTTTTTGAAAATCCATAACACGAGTGCTTTATGAGTCTTTATAAGAAAAAAAAAGAAAATCCAAATCATTTTAGACTATCATATTTCTTCAGTCACGACCTGCAAATGCTTTAAGGCACACACGCATTGTGGAGACCTCAAATTCATCAATTTCTTCACTGGATTGTTGCTATATATTTACGAAATGCCACCACATCAATGAGGAGCTCTAATGAGTAAGCTTTTATTATTTTTTTTGTGAATTTTTTGTTAAATAAATAGATTTAATATATTTTTTATGTTAATTTCTTTAATTTTCAGGAGTTGAAAATCCACCTAATTGTCCTCCTCATGAACAAAAACACCAACAAAATCTTGATGAACAACCACAACAACAAACTCCAACAATTCCTCAACATCCTCTTGGAACTCAACAAAATTTAATGGGGGAAATTGAAAATAACGAAAAAACAAATTGAGTTAATTGTGAGGTTGAACAATCCTATAAGTTCAACCTCGGAAAGAACCATGCTTGCAAATTCACTTCAAGCTATATTAACACATGTAGATGCAATTAGCAAGAAATTAAGTTGTTGGGAAAATAACAAGCGAGAGTATAGAGATTTTTATGCAGATGAAATATCCTACAAATAAGTAAAAAATGAAAAAATTATAAAATATGACTTATGTTCACTATTCACTAACCCACGTAAAAATCAAACTCTTGACCTTACAAGAAAGAGGTTTCCTATCCATTGGTGCAATCAATAAGGGATAACAATTTTTTTTTGGAAGAGGTGGTGGATGGTTTTTGACCATCCTCCATGCAATAATAATGAGGTCCCTCAATATTTCTTGAGGAAACTCTATTGTGAGTTTTTCCTCAACAAAATCCCCAACCATTTTGATATACAAGACTTTAAGGGGAGAGGTGGTGGGTCGATGCAAGATAGACTAGGTGCATGTCTCTATCCAAGTAGTGGCCAGTGAGATGAGCACTTGCTAGATCGACTTATGAGCATGTTTCTATCCCTTCAATTCTGAAGGAGAGTATTGAAGTGGATACTCTACAATCTATTAATTCTCTGACCTAGAGTATCATCCAACATGTGAGTCCTGTAGTACAATGTGAGCTAGGGGAGAATTTGAGGGGTAAGGTTCCACCCCATACTTGTCAAGCTTGTGGGTCCACTTGCACATATGACCCTATAGATAGTTAGGAGGCTGGTGCGCAAGCTACGTCTGGAGCTCACTAGTTGGTGATGACAAATAACATTTTGAATGAGGCTTTCAACCTCGATACTTAGGTAAATGTTAGCATGTTCATTGAATTTAATTTATTAGATTTTATTTTTAAAATACAAGATTAACTAATTTAGTTTAATGATTGTAATAAAATTTTAGGGTCATAGTGTTCATACTATTTTCACCAGCCCTCCACCTACCTTTTACTCCATTGCATCTACTGTTGAGGTATGTAACTCATAAATAATTATAGATATTACATGTGAGTAGCATTGTTATATGAATGGTATTTTAATATTTGATTTTGGATGTTGAATAGGCTAATATTGGAGATTTCACTACAACACCTCCCAGTGGCGGTGGAGTGCAAACATTCACTAAGGTAATAGAATAAAGAGTTTAACTAATGGATTGTACTTAATAGATTTGTGTAGTTTATATTAATATCGTTGATTACATTGCATTGCACATCTTTCAAACTCAAAGCATTACTTCACAATATAAGTAGTGATGCAATTACTTCACATAGCATAACTAATAACTTGATGTTGATAGATGATAAAATTTCAATTACAATATAGGTTTTTAGAAAGTCAATATAAGAAGGGATACAATTACTTCACATAGCATAACTAATAACTAGGAGCATCTGCCAATTGCATTTGCTTGTCCTAGCATTCCATGAGACCACATTTTATTGAGGTAATTTTTCAAATAGTTCACGGTCTTGTCTATGCTATGGATGCTTGGAAAAAAATATATCAAAGCATAATAGTAAGCAATATCATATACAAGGCAATGATTTGTTTGAAAAAATGCCTTAAAGAAATGTGGTCTCATGGTGATGTCCATCACCATGAGACCACATTTATTTGAGGCATTTTTTTAAAAAGATCACCACCCTACCTATGCTATCACATTTTCCATACATGTCTACCAAAGAATTTTATCAAGCAATTCACTTCCTTGCTACTATGGTTAAAATCCTAAAATTGGTGCTTTCCAAAATATTATAGATGCTTGGAAAAAAATGATCAAAGCATAATAGTAAGCAATAGCATATACAAGGCAATGAGTTGTTTGAAAAAATGCCTCAAAGAAATGTGGTCTCATAGTGATTTCCATCAACATGAGACCACATCTCTTTGAGGAATTTTTTCAAACAACTTACCGCCTTGCCTATGCTACCATATTTTCCATACATGTCTACCAAATCAATTTTATGAAATAGTTCACTTCCTTGCTGCTATGGCTAAAATCCTAAAATAGGTGCTTTCCAACAAAAGGTATGGATGCTTGGAAAAAATTGATCAAAGCATAATAGTAAGCAATAACATAGAAAAGGTAGTGAGTTGTTTGAAAAAATGGCTTGAAGAAATGTGGTCTCATGGTGATGGAATGCCATTCCATCATCATGAGACCACATCTCTTTGAGGCACTTTTTTCAAAAAACTAGTTGTGTTAAGCAATAGCATAGACAAGGCAATGAGCTATATGAAAAATTCTTCAAAGAAATGTGGTCTCATGGTGATGTCCATCAATGCGAGACCACATTTAATTGAGGAATTTTTTCAAACATCTCACTGCCTTGCCTATGCTACCACATTTTACATACATGTCTACCAAATCATTTTATCAAATAGTTCACTTCCTTGTTGCCATGGCTAAAAGCCTAAAATAGGTTCTTTCCAACAAACTATGGATGCATGGAAAAAATTGATCAAAGCATAATAGTAAGCAATAGCATAGACAAGGCAGCGAGTTGTTTGAAAAAATGCCTTGAAGAAATGTGGTCTCATGGTGATGGAATGCCATTCCACTACCATGAGACCACATTTATTCGAGGAATTTTTTCAAATAACATGTTGCTTTGGATAAAAGCCTAAAGTAGGTGCTTTCAAACAAGCTATGGATAGGGAAAATAGTAAGCATAATAGTAAGAAATATATACTATAGTTTAACAAGTACTCAATTTTCTTTCAATTATCTCATACATTATAAGCCAGGACCTACATCACTATTCTACCTTTTGTGATTAAATTTTTTTATTTTTATTTTTAAATGATGAAAGTAGAAATGCCTTCAAATGTTGATAGGGTAATGGAGCAAGGTGTATCTTCTGCAATAGACAGCTCGATGCCTCTCATGGGGGTATGAGACATATTAGTAAATTTCAAATTACATTCGTTGTTATAGCTGTTAGTGAAAAATCAATTGATTATTGATTTGTAGTTTAATTTCTATTTGGATAATTTCTATAGGACTTGGGCAAGCCACAACATGAGCATGCAAATCTTTCGCTTGAGGAGAGAGATTGTCTGGAAGTGATAAGTGATTATATTGTTAAATATATCATTTTTATAATGTAATTTCAATTTATTAATGTCTTTACTTGTTATTATAACAATTGAAGCTTGACGAAGAACTAAATAGGAGAAGTAGCCCTCAAGTTCAGGGTAAGCTAGTGTCATACGCATCGCCATCCACCCAACCAACAAATGCAACTCATTTTTTTCATTCACTTGTAGGGCAATGACTTTTGATTGGGGTCCTTTGTTGTATGCCTATATGGAATTTTTGGATATATTTTGTATTGCATATACTTGATGTTGTATGCTTATATGGCATTCTTGTAAGCCTATATGGCTATTTTATATATATTTTATACTTATATTGACATATATTGATGTATGCCTACATGACTATTTGGTTAATACAAATCTATTTTATTGATGGTGTCCACACACTCTTCTTTTCTATAATTGTAAATAGATAATAAAGTTTGAAAATTATTCTCCTATAAGATTATTGAACATTAAATCAATGATGTGAATATAGTAATGCTTCATCCTTCATGTGCTTCACAAAGGAAATTCATGTGTATGCTTCATGCTTTATATCATCGAGGAAGAAATCTACCATTCCATGTGTATGCTTCATGCTAGCATTCGCTTGTATGCTTCATGCTTCATGTATTACGTAGATAAAGAAAACATCATAAAACTATCGAGAAAAGAAAATGGAAAGTAACAACTAAGTATCACAAACAAAAACTCAAGGCATGCAAGTCTTATTAAAGATCATAAGGGCATTGGATTATTCAAGATTAATAGACTAGGAATCAATCTTCCCAACAACAAACTTCATAGATATTCATCCTATTTGTAAACATGAATTCAAACCCAATAATTAGAAGAATGCAACTTTAAAAGTTATAATAGCATGCTTACAATAGTCAATAAATAGCTTCAAGAGACGTGCATGACAAAAAAAAAAACCAACTGAAAGTTCAAGAATTTTCTTTTCCCCAAGCATAACTGAAAAGTTGCAAATAAATCAATTTACATTCTGACGAATAGTGATAATATTGATTTGGTTGTGACTTTTCAAAGGCGAAAAGTTGTGACCCTTCGAATAGGAAAGACTACTAACCTTTTATAATGAACCATGATGATCATGTCTAGCATATATGTGCCCACCTAAACATGTTGGTACTAATTCTTTGGCCCCACAAAGAATAAAACAAAAATTATCCTACCTTGCAATTTTACACTACATGTAACTAACCTATTTTCCATCAATTGAAATCTTTTCACCACAGGAAAACGAATTGGATGTATTAAAAAATAAGAGAGTTTATTGTGGAGGGTCCCTATGTGATCTCATAGCCTTAGATGAAGTGTTTCCAAGTTCCATGGTTTTTGAGTAATCGCTTGTCAAAGTTTGCTGCCCTTTTGCACTTTAGTCTCTTAAGAGACTTCACCAATAGAATGTGGCTTGGACCATTTTGATGTGTTTGGGTGCAAAAGAGGACCTTTCCTAGCATAAAATAACCCATACGTATGTGTTGGAATAGTTGGCTCAATCATATGACGAACAAAACAAAAGTTACACCACTTTCCAACTTTATACTACATGTAGCTGACCTGTTTTCCATCATCTAAAATTTGTTCACCATGGGAAAATGACTTAGATATATCAAAAAGTGAGATAGGTTATTGTAGAGGGGCCCTACATGATCTCGTAGCCTCATACAAAGTGTTTCCAAGTGCCACATTTTTTGATTAATTTCTCATCAAAGTTTGCTACCATTTTGCACTTTGGTCTCTTAAGAGACTTCACCAGTAGAATGTGGTTTTGATTGTTTCAACATATTTGGGTGAAAAATAGGACCTTTCCTAGCATAAAACCACCCATGTGGACATGTTGGAATAGTCGGTTCAATCGTATGATGAATAGAACAAAAGTTACCACTTTCCAACTTTACTCTACATGTAATTGACCCGTTTTCCAACTGAAATCTATTCACCATGGGAAAATGAATTGGATCTATTAAAAAATAAGAGAGGTTATTGTAGAGGGGACCTACATGATCCCATAAAATAAAAAAAAGTGTTTCCAAGTGCCAAAATTTTGGATTAATCACTCATCAAAGGTTTCTACCATTTTGCACTTTGGTCTCTTAAGAGACTTCACCAATAAAATGTGGATCTAACCATTTCAAATGTTTGGGTGCAAAAGAGGACCTTTCCTAGCATAAAACCACCCATATGAACATGTTGGAATAGTTGGATGATGAATAGAACAAAATTTACACCACTTTCCAACTTTACACTACATGTAACTGACTCATTTTCCATCAGCTGGAATCTATTCACCATGGGAAAATGACTTGGATCTATCAAAAATTGAGAGAGATTATTGTAGAGGGGGCCTATGTGATCCCATAGCCTCAAAAAAATTGTTTCCAAGTGCCACAACTTCTGAGTAATCGCTTGTCGAAGGTTTCTACCATTTTGCACTTTGGTCTCTTAAGAGACTTCACCGATGGAATGCGACTCAAATCGTTTCAATGTGTTTGGGTGAAAAAGGGGACCTTGTCTAGCATAAACCCACCCATATGGACATGTTGTAACAATCGGCTTGGTTGTATGATGAACAAAGAAGAATCTACACACACACCTTCCTCAACTTTTCTAGAGTAGGAAGAATATCTTCATTGAATACATTATGTATCTCATTCAATTTGGTATGCTTCTTTTTCAAGTGTTTTTAGAGTAGACTAACCTCCTTTTAATTGATCATAAAATATTCTTCTTTTCTTTTAATTCATTTTCTAAGTGGTTAATTTTAGTCTTCACTTGTTTTGCTTCAATTTCAACACTTCCAACTATTTCCTTTGCATCTGCAACTATTGTTAACATCTTTGGAAGTATCTTTTTGATTACAGAATGCAAATGTTTCTTTTTAAAATTTCTTTAAAGAACTTCTCTACCTTTATAGATAGGACTTTGAGGTGTCCACTCCGCACTGATTCTCCTTTTTTTCACTTACATTTCATATTGCTTCTTCCTTATCATCCATTTCCAATTGTATTTTCTCCATGAAAGTCTTAAGTTTAAGAATATTTAACTTCATTGGTTCATTTTTCAATCTACCCATAAAGATTGGAATGATTGTAGGATATTCCCAAAATGGAAAATGTATGGAAAATGTGGTAGCATAGACAAGGCAATGAGTTGTTTGAAAAAATGCCTCAAAGAAATGTGGTCTCATGGTGACAAAAATCACCATGGGATCACATTTGAAATGTGGTCTCATGGTGACAAAAATCACCATGGGATCACATTTCTTTGAGGCATTTTTCAAATAGATCAATACCTTGAGTATGCCTTTGCTTACTATTATGCTTTGATATATTTTTTCCTTGCATCCATAGTTTGGTCGAAAGCACATGTTTTAGGCTTTTAACCATAGCAGAAATGGGACCTTTGAATGGTGTATGAAATCTATCAAAAAATAAATGGGGGATTTTCATGAGTGCTATGGTTTTAATTTCCTTAATAAACACACGCAAAATGTGGATGCATAGTGAAGGCACATGAACTATTTTACAAAATTCCTCGATGAGAGATGTCCTCATGGTCAATATGGATGCATTGAAAAGGTAGTGAGCATTGCAATAAAAAAGGCCTCAAAGAAAATGGGGTCTATGGATGTACATCACCGTGAGACCCTATTTCTATGAGGCATTTTTTTTCAAATAACCTACTACCTTGTCAATGCTACCACACATTGACAAGCTAGTGAGCTCACTAGCTTTTCAAAGCTCACATGAATTTTTTGATGGGATGCCTTAAAGAAATGTGGTCTCATGGAATTCCATGATTTCAAGATAGGCACAAAATGGAAGTATGGACAATTCATGTGAATTTTTTAACAAATTTTTTTGGTAGACACATATGAAAAATGTGGTAGCATACACAAACTAGTGAGCTCACTAGCTTATCAATGCAAAAGAATTAACAAGGTAGTGGGTTGTTTGAAAAAATGCCTCATAAAAATGGGGTCTCATAGTGATGCACCCTCATAGAAATGGGGTCTCATGGTGATGTATGAGGGTGCATCATCGTGAGACCCCATTTCTATGAGGCATTTTTTTCAAAAAACCCACTACCTTGTCAATGCTACCGCATTGACAAGCTAGTGAGCTCACTACCTTGTCAAAGCTCATATGAATTTTTTGATGGAATGCCTTAAAGAAATGTGGTCTTGTGGAATGCCATGATTGCAAGATAGGTACAAGATGGGAGCATGGAAAAGTCATATGAATTTTTTGACAAATTTTTTTGGTAGACATGTATGGAAAAATGTGGTAGCATAGACAAGCTAGTGAGCTCACTAGCTTGTCAATGTGGTAGAATTGACAAGGTAGTGAGCTGTTTGAAAAAATGCCTCATAGAAATGGGGTCTCACAGTGATGTACCACAAGCTTGTCAATGTGGTAGCATTGACAATGGAGTGGGTTGTTTGAAAAAATGCCTCATAGAAATAGGGTCTCATGGTGATATTGACAAGGTAGTGGAATGTTTGAAAAAATGCCTCATAGAAACATGAATTTTTTGATGGAATGCCTTAAAGAAATGTGGTCTTGTGGAATGCCATGATTACACAATAGGAACAAAATGGAAGCATGGAAAAGGCATGTGATTTTTTTGACAAAATTTTTTGGTAGACATGTATGCAAAATGTGGTAGCATAGACAAGCTAGTGAGCTCACTAGCTTGTCAATGTGGTAGAATTGACAAGGTAGTGGGCTGTTTGAAAAATTGCCTCATAGAAATGGGGTCTCACAGTGATGTTGTTTGAAAAATTTCCTCATAGAAATGGGGTCTCATGGTGATGTACCTTGTCAATTCTACCACATTGACAAGCTAGTGAGCTCACTACCTTGTAATGGGGACCTTGGAATGGGGTCTTTCATCTATAAAAACATAAAAGGGGGGGATTTTCATGAGTTTTATGGTTGCAATTTCCTTAGTAGACACATGCAAAATGTGGATGCATAGAACACAAGGAAAATAGAAAGCTAATTTTTTTAAGTATTTCTTCCTTGCAAGAATTTATTGAATGTGAATTTTCTCTGTAGCCATTTTTTAACATATGACCTACCAATATAATGTCCACAAATAGAAATGTATGCAAAATGTGGTAGCATAGACAAAGCTCACATGAATCCTGTGATGGAATGCCTTAAATAAATGTGGTCTCATGAAATGCCATGATTGCAAGATAAGCACAAAATGGATTTTTTAAAAGAAATTAAAAAATTTCAAGAAGATAAAATTGGCTTGAGTATAAATCCAAATTCCACAACTTTTTTCAACATCCTACCTTTGGAACAAGGTATTCAAGCATCAATCAAATCATTGAAAGAAAGGTTTGACAAAATGTTTTGGTAGACATGTATGGAAAATTTGGTAGCATAGACAAGGAAATCAGTTGTTCAAAAAAAATTCCTCAAAGAAATGTATGAATTTTTTACCATTCTCAGAGCAAGCCAAAATTCACTTGCATTATAACACGAGCACATTTTGTCTTGCTATATACAAAAAAAACTATATCTCAACTTCTTCAAAATGTGCTTGTATTATGAAAATGTTGATTTTCTAAAGGTTTCCTCTCTCTCTCTCTCTCTCTCCTTAGCCATCCATCCCTCTTTATCCATATAGGTCTCTCACTTAACCCTAAACCCTATCCCTAAACCATCAAACTTGGACACTATGAATTAAACCCTAATCCCTCAACCCTCTTCCCTTAAATCCTTAATACCTTGACCCTTCAACCCTAATCTTTGTCTCTCTCTATCTCTGTCTTTGTCTCTATCTCTATCTCTTTGTCTCTCTTTGTCTCTATCTCTATCTCTATCTCTATCTCTGTCTATGTCTATGTCTCTATCTCTCTATCTCTATCTCCCTCTCATTCCCTCCCTCTCTCTCTCTCAAGTATCTCCCTCCCACCCCTCTCCCTCTTTCACTCCCTCTATCTCTCTCCGTCCATCTATCCCCTCCCTCTCTCTCTCTCTCAGTTCTCTCCTCCCACCCTCTCTCCTCCCACCCCTTCTCTCTCTCTCTCCTCTACCTCTTTCTCCCTTTCGGTCTCTCTCTCTCCTCTCTATCTCTCTCTTCCTCCTCCTCCCTCATCTCTCTCTATCTCCATCTCCTATCTCTTTCTATCTCAAGCATCTCCTTGCACCCCCTCTCCCTCTCTCGGGTCTCACATTCTCCTTTCTCTCTCTCAAGTCTCTCCCTCCACCCCCTCTCCTCTCTCTCTCCCTCCTATCCTCTCTCCATCCTCTATCCCCTCTCTCTCTCTCTCTCTCTCTCCCCTCTCTCTCTCCCTCTCTCTCACTCCATCTCTCTCACACTCCCTCTCTCTCTCTCCCTCCCTATCTCTTAGGTCTCTCCCTCCCACCCCCCTCTCTCTTGGGTATCTCCCTCTGGAAACCTAACTAGATAACTCTCTCTCTCCCCCTATATCTCTCCCCCACTCTCTCCCCCCTCTCTCTCAATTCTCTCCCTCCCACCCCCTCTCACTCTCTTAGGTCTCTCTATCTCACTTCCTTTATCTCTCTCCCATCCCTTTATCTCCCACTCCCTCTCTCTCAACTATCCCTCCCACCCTACCTATATAAGTCCATCTCAATCAACCCCCCCCTCTCTCTCTCCTACCAACCCTACCAAGATAAGTCCCTCTCACTCCAACCCCCCCTCTCTCTCTCAATTATCCCTCCTACCCTACCTAGATAAGTCCCTCTCTCTCAAGTTTCTCCTTCCCACCCCCTCTCCCTCTCTCAAGTCTCTCTCACTCCCCCTCTCTCTCTCACTCCATCTATCTCTCTCCCACTAAATCCTCCTCTCTCACTCCCTACCTCTCCCACTCCTCTCTCTTGCACTCCCTCTCTCTCTCTCTCTCCCTATCTCTTAGGTCTCTCATTCCCACCCCCTCTCTCTCAAGTCTCTTCCTCTAGCACCCTTCCTAGATAAATCTCTCTCTCTCTCTCTCTCTCTCTCTCTCTCTCTCTCTCTCTCTCTCTCTCTCTCTCTCCCTCTATCCCTCCCACCCTACCTAGATTGGGTCCCTCTCCTCCAACCCCCCATCTCCCTCTCTCTTGGGTCTCTCCTCTGAGACCCTCTCCCTCTCTCAAGTCTCTCTCTCTCTCTGCTCCCCCTCTCTATCTCTCTCCCCACTCCCTCTCTTTCACGCCCCTCTCTCTCCCACTCCCTCTCTATCAGCCTCCTCACAGTGCCGTACCTAGATAGGTCTCTATCTCTCTCCTCCCTCCTATCTCTCTCCCACTCCCTCACTCTCGCTAATCTCTCTCCTATATCTTATTTATCTCCTTTGGCACCTACCTAGATAGCTCTCTCTCTCCCACCCCTCTCTCTCTCTCCCACCCCCCTCTCTCTCTCCCTCTATCCCTCCCACCCTACCTAGATAAGTCCCTATCAATCCAACCCCTTCTCTCCCACTCCCTCTCTCTCCCTATCTCTTAGTTCTATCCCTTTGGCACCCTACCTAGATAACTCTCTCTCTCTCCCTCTATCCCTCCCACCCTACCTAGATAAGTCCCTCTCAATCCAACCCCTTCTCTCCCACTCCCTCTCTCTCTCTCACTACCCCTCTCTCCCTCCCACCCTACCTAGACAAATCTCTCTCTTTGTCTTACAATTCACCCTCACTCTAAATACATACATGCATATATGCAGAAATGCATACATACATACATACATACATACATAAACACACTGATACATACATACATACAAACATACATACATACATACATGCATACAAGCATACATACTTACATAGAAGCATGCATAAATACATACATACATACACACACACATACATACATACATACATTTAGTATACTAGCATTTAACACAAAGAAAGGCATAACATGAGCGAGTTATAATGTGCTCGCGTTATATATTACTAGGAAACTCAAGCACAAACATAAAAAAATATGTCAAAACTATGAAATAATGCGAGTGCGTTATAATGCGCTCGCGTTATTTCTTGCTTTGGGAATCCTCAAGCACTAGGCTTGGAGTGCCTTCCCAATGCCCAAAGACATGTTTTTACAAATTCTACACTATTTCACATAGTCGCATTTGTGCTAAGCATCAAGTTTACACATGTTTCAAGGTCGAACAAATCAAACACATGGGTAATGTTAGGCTCTCTCTTAGCTATCTAATGATGTAATTTTTTTCACATTTTGACAATGTTAAGCCTTTCATCTTTAATTTCTTTTGTTTGTGTGTCTTTTTTTTGGAAAAAACTAGTGTTTGGTATTTTTTACTTTATAAATTAATTGTCCATTGAAATTTTAAATAAATTACATTTTTAGAAATGAGACTCTATTCTACACATATTAAAAATATATATTTTCAATTATTTTTAAAAATTTATAGGGGTAGCATGACCAAAATTCTATTTTTCAGGAAGTGTCCACTTTGAAAATTCATAAAAAATCAAATATTCATTAAAAAATTATCAAAAAAATTGGGTATAAACTACATGTTGTTAGCTAATTTCTCATGGAAGTAATTTTTAAAATACCAAAAAAAAAATAACCTTTTGAGGGAGCCACAAAAGTCGCTATGTTATGGTTTTTTGACAAAAACAACACCAATTTCTATGGCTTCCTCTTTTGGACCCCTTAATCTCCATCATTTAAAAAAGATAGTAGTTTAGAAAGTATACTTGAAGCACTACAATCCTTTTTTTTTTCTGCATCTAATATTTTTTAGTGTAATTATCCTCAATTTCACATCCAAGGTCAGTATTTCTTGATTTTAGAAAAATAAAAGTGGCCACTTAAGACCCCTTTTTGGCCCCCCATATTTTTGCACTTACCTTGTGAAGAAATGCCTTCAGTGTCAACAATATGGATATTTAACTAATCACCTACTTAAGATTTGAAACTAATTAACACTCCTTGACACTTTTCATAATCGGGACTTGACCCCATAAGTAAAATTCACCCCACCTCATCTAACAACTACAAATTCATTATCACTACCACTAAGCATTTTTTGAAGTGGATAGAAGCTATTCAATTGGCCTAAATCACCAGTAAAAAATAGAAAAGTTTATTCTTAATTACATTATTTTTTGGTATGGTATTCCGCTTTCCATTATCACAAAAAATGGTACACCTTCAAAAAATGGGGTGTTTGTAGTCTTTTCAACCAATTCCACATCCAACATCACTTTTCCACTCCATATTACGCATAGGGAAATGATCAAGATGAGGCTTCTGATAAAACCATACTTAAAATCCTAAAGAAGACAATCAATGATGTTGGTCATGATTGACATCTTCAACTCAACTCCACCTTATAGGCCTACTATTCTATCAATCAAACACCTACAAATGTTACCCCATATTCTCTAGTTGTTGAAACTGAAGCTATTTTCCTTATTGAGGTTAAACTCCCTCCATTGAGGTTATCCTTGAAACATATCATCGACAATGAAGAGTACCAAGTATCCAAAAAACATGAGTTAGATTTACTAGATGGAAGATGTCTCAATGCATTGAATCATTTGTAATCCTTTCAAAATCGCCTTCATCATAGTTACAACAAGAAGGTCAAAACCCAAATATTTGAAGTAGGTGATCTAGTCCTAAAAGAAATTAATAAAAACAACAAGATTAAGAAAACAAAGGAAAGTTTGACCCTAATTTATTGGGACCATTTGTTATCACAACGATCTATGGATCAAGAGCCTACCAACTTGCAACACTCAAAGGTAAGCCTCTACAAGAGCCCATCAAAATCAACTATCTCAAAAAAAATTATGCTTGACCCTCGGGTATCCTAATCAAAAATAAAAAAATTAAAGAGAAATAATCCATCCAATGGTGAAAACCACTTTGTTGGTACCTTGGGCAACTACCATGGTGAAAACTTGTTTACAGGTGCCATGTGTAGCAAAATAGAAAAAACAAATAAAGATGAAAACCATCCTCTAGTGAAAACCATTTCATTGGTGCTTTGGACAAGTACCATGGTGAAAAAATGTTTATAGGTTCCATGTGGTAAAAACTATCTACTAGCTATCAAGTTCTTATCCATTCCATTCATAATAAAGTCAACATCCTAACCATATCCATCTACATATCATATTTCACTTACCCACCAGCTAGTACGACTTGGTAATTACCAATGTCTTGCATCATACATCTCACCTAATACCATAATAAATGATTCTCTACCTAACTAGGGGAATTTTCCTCAGACCTAGAGTCATCAGATTGGATCCTTGTTATTTCCTTATACTGAAAAATCCAAAAACATCAAATGTTCCAATTTTTCTAAAACATCAAATATTCCAAAATTTCAAAAAATATCACATATATTCCAAAAATATAAAAACATCATAATTCCAAAAATCCAAAAAAATCAAATATTTCAAAAATAGAAAGTCAAATATTCCAAAAATCCAAAAAAATCAAATATTTCAAAAATCCAAAAGAAATAAAATATTCCAAGAATCTAAAAACAAATCAACACCTACATAAATTGACTCATCCATAGTAAAATAATCACCCATAATAACTCATTCATCACCACAAATCATCTTTGACACTCAAGGAAAAAATATCATGCATCAATTAAAACATATAACTTTTATGAAAATCGTTAGTTAAGGACCACTGTTGAATCAAGCTACTACCTATATATCTATTTCCTAATCATTTGATTTATCATTGTAATTCATGCCTTAACAAATGTATCATTCCTACAACATGCACAATCCAAATCACAATATTCTATTTGGCAAGAGATATGATGGTTGTTGATTGATTTTATCAGTTGGTATTTTTCTTTTCAATTTATCTTTTTGTCCCCTTCCAATGCTTACTTAAGACCATCTCAATATCTTGGTGTGTTAAGAGAACCATAGAATGGAGCATGGCCATTGTTTTCACATGTTGTGTTTGTGGGTGTTCTTATAATACAACCATGGAAAATACTTTTTGTGTGTGTGTTGAGGTAGCTTCTTGCATAAACAAATATCCTTTTCATATCAAGTCATTTATACCTTTTGTGTACTTGGATTATCATACTTTAAGTATTATTATCTCACACATTCAAACAAGGTTTTCATATGTATGGTACAAATAAGGATACTTTTTTTGTAGAGTTAAATTCCATACAAGGGATACAATGTCGCCCTAGTTCTTCATACCTTGGTGCATAATGTCTATTTCATATATCTAAATAAGGATTGCTCTTTACATTTTTAGCATAACCAAAAAGCAAAGTAAAATCACTTTTTCATCCTATTATCACTTATCCATTTCATATTCACTATCCACCCCATTTATTAACTATAGCTTTCACTATTTGATATTTGATCAAAAAATTCATTAATTCATCATTCTCATACATCCTACATCACTTATTTTATCTTACATCCTACATCACTTATTTTATCTTACTAATTCATCCCCATCCTACTAACCATTCTATCCATGTATCGTGACACATAAAAATATATCCTGCTATATCCATACAATCCTTGTATATATAATCATTAGTGTAGGCTATAACATCATAAATATCCTACATCAATAATCATTCAAGCATATAACACCATAATCATAGCATCATCATACAATCATAAAATATGTCATCATAGCATCAAAGAGAAAATCACAACATCACATCATATAAATCATAAGATTTCATCAAATAAATCATATCATCATGATCATAGTCCATCATCATTATAATCCAATACATCATAATCTATTACATTAATCAGGGTTCGTAATATCCATTACATACATACATCCATCATGTACATCACATATAGCATAATCATATAAAATCATCATTACATACATACATCATCATGCACATCATAGATCGCCACAACAAAAATATCATCTCATATATATAGAAAACCATGATATAATACATCCATAAATAAACGTCTATGCAATGGGTTGCATGAGCCATAATATACATAAATACAATAGCTCACAAGTAAAATAATATATATGTATACATCAAAAATTATACAAAATTCCCTCTCTAGGTAGATCTCCCACCTTCTAAGTGACTAGGTGATGGTGCAAAAGGAGGAATACCTATTGTTGAGTCCTGGCCTATTAGATCTTCTGCTACTGGTGCCTATGTTGTAGGTACTAGTGGTGGTCTCAATGGTGCTCCCATGACTAATCTCCCCTTTGATCTCAGTGATCGATAAGCCCCTGATCAACTCCAAGTTGAGAAACTAGGAGCCTGATGGTATACAAGTACCTCTCTCTCATAGAGGATCATGTAGTAGATGGAATCTTGTGTGATTTGACAAACCTCCCCCATAACATGCATCTTAGGCATACCACCTACTACCTCTGCTTGCTAGAGACTCACAATCTCAAAATATCTCTTTTTTATCCTTTGAGTAAGAAGTATAGGGAGGCTATCCCTCTCCACTTGGGCTAAGTATTGCTCCACTCATAATGCATCCCTCTCTTGTCAAGCCTAATCGTGCTCAAATAGGGCAATAACCAATCATACCTAAAGGTCCCCATCTCCTCCATCATCACCTCCAACCTCCTCTACTTGCATACCACATCCATTCATGATGAAATCCTTCCCCATAATTCATATCCATATCCTCCACCATCTCCTTCTCCTTGGCCCTATCTGATGAGACCATAAATTGTCTCATATTTTATCAAATAAAATCACCTATTTCTTCCTAATGCATCAGTGTTAAAGTGGATTTGAGTAATGATTGAAAGTTATTTAGCTATTTAAGGTAGAGTGTAAAGTGAATATTTGATTTATTTTTATTAATTAAATGTGATCCAAGTTGCCTCTAATATGTCTCCATGAAGTGTTTAAAATGATATAATGCAAATAAATGAGTTATTAAATAACTCATGGTAAGAAGAAGTTTCATAGACACTTGCAACAGAGAGCTCTAGACACTTGAGGCAATTAACTCCAAAAAGCTTTAGAAGGATTTGAAGAAATAATGAGAAGATAGAGAAGACTCCTATAACACTCCAAAATTCATTCCAAATCATGGAGCATCAGTCATTCCTAAATTAATGGGATGAGTATTTGTTTCATGTTGAGTTTTAAGATCTCTCACAGTAATTAAATTTCATGCTTCCTTCTTTCACCAAAGATAACTAAATTTACCACATCACTCAAATGTTGTTGCCTAATTATAGCATGTTATTAATGCTAAGGATCAATGATTTGGTTGATTGAACTGAAAACTAATTCCTTCATTCACGTGGAGAATTGAAGGCTCCCTAAAAATCAAGTGCCCATAAATTGTCAAAAACACAATCTTAGTAAAACAGTGATATCTCCCTCATTTCTCAACAAAATTCAAAAATTCAAAATGACCTAGAAAATAGATTTGAAGGGCTAAAAACCCTTTTGAGAATTTAGTGTGATTTGCATAAGAGAAGGAGCAATATGTGTCCAAAATTGACTGAGACAAATGTGGTGTGATGGAGGACAACAACTTCAATTTTTTTAGAGTTTTGTAAACGACCCCTAAAAAATAGGATCTTGGATCCACATTCTTAGTGGATTGGTTGGATAGATATAGAATATGAATTCTATAAATACAATGTAATCACTTGATAAAAATGAGGGGATTAGAAAGGCTTTTTTTAGCATGAGGAAATACGATAGTTATAGTTTCATTTCCAGTAATGTATTTCCAACTTTCTAAGAGTAAATTTGAATTCAAGCAAGCTTTTCATTTCTAGAAAGTGTGAAGTAGTTTATCCTTTTCAATTCTTGCATGTATTCCTTAGATTAGTTCCCTTTCATGCAAATTTCCTTTTATACAAATAGGATTTATTTTTGCAAGTAGAATAGACTATCAAGCAAGTTTCTACTTTCTCTCTTGCAGACAACCATGGACACTGCCTTGGATTGATAAATTAAATGATGAGAATTACAATGATCCCATTATTTTTGGTGTCGTTTCTGGGGATAGGTGTCATTAGGGAAGGGAAAAAATTAGTTTGGAAGCCCTTTAGATTTAGAAGTTCCTTAAGAAAGATTTGTCTCAAACCCCCCCCCAAAATACCAGCTCTAAAGAGAAACCCCCCTATTTATTTCAAAATATCCTTAGTTGGAGGACCATCACTCCAAATCCTAACAAAGGATATTTATTTAAGGAAAGAATTGATGGATTATTGCTTGCAAGAGGTGTAAAATACAATGAAGAGATCTTATCTTCATTACAAAATCTTTCAAAAAAAAAAATTATTTGGAGACCTTCAAAGTCCAAGAATGGGTGCCCGATTAGATTTTTTAAGTCAAAGGAGGGCTGCCTAATTAGATATTTGAAGAACAAGGAGTTGTTTCTAGTCACGCATGCAATAGATCAAAAGGAAGGATTACCAAATCTCTCCAATCATCCCATGTATTTGCTAGAATTAGAAATCATGGAGAAGGTTTCCACTTCAAAGGAAGGTGAAGCATTGAGTTTCAGAAATTTTGTCATCCTCTTTTCATTCTCTTCTCTCAAAAAATTGAATGCATGGAAAAATACTTTGAGAAAGGGAAGATATTTTTCAGAATTAGTTAATGGTTATGTGTAACCTCTCTACACCATTAAGTAGAGTAGGTTAGGGTACATTTGATTTTTGCAAATAAGTGCTTTGCACATGTTATTTCCTCTTCTTTAAGGTTGTAAGCATGCAATTTTCTCTATAAGTTGTTGCTCTAAAAACTTGTAGTAAATATTTTGGCATTATGGATGACTGGTTAGTACAACAAAAATAATGGTGAAATAATCTGAGCTGGTATATAATGTAAAAGATTAGGTTGCAACTTTCAAAAGTTGAAGAAATTCTTTGCATGTAGCATGGAGAAAATGAAATACAACTCATGCATGATGTTTACGTGAAAAACTAAGATAAAATTAGGTATTTGCTTTATTAGTTTACTCTTATTCAACTTAAAGTTCTTTCATTTTACTCAATCCACTCAAAAAGAAGAAGAAAAGGTACCTAAAAGCATATCTTGAGGATTATGGACTGTTCAGGAGATGTTTGGAGCTAAAAAAAAATCTAAAATAAATTCTAAATATTTAAGGAGCAATTTAAACCCATCTAGAGCTATTTTGGAGTTGTTCAGGAGTTGTTCAAGAGCTGTTAGGAGCTACTTGGAGCAACTACTAAAAAAATGAATTTATTGAATTTGAATGCTCATTATGAGTTGTAGAAGGACCTACAACAATTTAGGTGTGTAGGAAATGATGAGACTATAAATTGCCTCATATTTTATCAAAGAAAATCATTTTTTCTTCCTAATGCATTAGTGTTAAAGTGGATTTGAGTAGTGATTGAAAGTTCTTTAGTTGTTTAAGGTAGAATGTAAAGCAAATATTTGATTTATTTTTAGTAATTAAATGTAATCCAAATTTCCTCTAATATGTCTCAATGAATTGTTTAAAATGATATAATCTAGATAAATGAGTTATTGAATAACTCATGGTAAGAAGAAGCTTCATAGACACTTGCAATGGAGAGCTCTAGACACTTGAGGCAGTTAACTCCTGAAAGCTTTAGAAGGATTTGAATAAATAATGAGAAGATATAGAAGACTCCCAACACACTCCAATATTCATGCTGTTAGAATTGGCTATGGATGCCAAGATCTATGGACCAAATGGAAAGTACAAAAAGAGAGAGAAAATATGACAAGAATAAACTGTATTCAATGTCATTAATATGATATGATTCTGATTGTTTACAAATGAGAGATGCCTTGGTTATATAGCCAAGGTGAGATGCAAGATGTCATAGGATTATGACAAGTGTCTTAATCATATGACACGTGACAACTAATCACACTTACCTAGGTTCACATGTAGTAGTTGTTAAAGGATAAGATAACAACTAATGACAACTAACATCTTCTAGAAAGATTCCTTCCTATGACCTAAGTAAACTTAACTAAGATGTAAATAAGTCCCCTAGTAATGAGCTGACTAGGTACAAGACTTTATTTACACCAACACCCCCCCTTAAGTGCAACTTAGGGAGAATGTACACAAATGCAAACAATGCAAGATGGGTCCTGACTACTAGGCCATGTTAGGTACCCATGTACACATGCAAATGCAATCTCTCACAAGTGAGGAAAGGGAGAAAACCTCATGGGAAAAACTCCCCCTCAAAAGAGAGATGAAATACAAAATAGAAATTCTCTCAATGAAGAATGAGAAGGTAAAAATCCCATGTGAGGAAAAAGACCCCCCCATAAGAGAGAAGTAGAAGAGAAGCAAGGTAGCCCCCCCTCAATGTTGAGTCTCCTGCAATGATGGTAGAAGCTCGACATTGAATGCTGAAGATGATCCAATCTCGCCGAACAACATTCCGCCCCTTAGGAAGAAACAAAACCAAGGATGTATGCAGGATATCATGAAGATGGATGATGGATGATGATGTCTCTGAAGCATGCTCAAGTGTCTCCATGTCGATGCCGAAAGCTGACACACTCCAATCAGGCGTTCTAGGCCACACTGCTGAAGATGACAATCCAACATCAAGTGGAGATGAATGTAGAACATTATCCAAAGACAAAGATATCCCCTCCGAAGACAAAGAAGCCTCCTCCAAATGTTTTCCAAAAGAATCCACACTCACGCCAATCTATGAAGAATGATCATGTAGACAATGAACAAGAGGGTCAAAGTGTTCCCTCAAAACAACTGAAGAAGGAGCATCTTCATCAAAGAGAAGATGAATGCTATAAATGATGTCTCCCAAATCAGCAAGATGAGACTCCACAAACAAGTCTGAAATACCTGTGAGGAAGCCATCCAAAGTAGCCATATCTGGAAGACTATGTATATCCTGTTGCACTGAATCACTAGGAGTCAAAACTGTTGAATCGCAAGTAGCATCAACTGCAACAGTAGGTTGAGGAGATGAAATGCAAGGCTCAAGAACTGGATCTAAAGTGAGAACTCCCAAGTTCAAAAAGCCAAATGTCTCCTCTAAATCATAGTGTATGTGATTAACAGTCGAAGGAATAGTGTCACCATTAGAAGCAAACTATGCAAAGGAATACAACCGAGATGAATGATCAACCACCCCTGTAGCAATGATATCTCTAGTCTCCAAGTCTCGAATGATGACAGCATCAGGTGTGAACTCCATAGTTATCCCATCTCCACCATGTGTAATTTGATATATGGAAAGCAGATTGTTTTTCAAATGAGGAACACACAAGATATCCTGAAAAAGTGTTCTCCCCAATGCTAATAGATCCCTTCCCTATTACACTCATGTATGTATTGTTTCCCATCAAGATAGGAGACATAGAACAAGGCTGAAATGAAGAGAAGATAGTTTGTGAAGATGCCATATGATGAGATGCTCCTGAATCTAGAAGCCATCTTCCTGATCTTGGACTTGAATGAGCACAAAGAGCTTGTCCTTTATATCCTGATATATATGTTTGACCTTTGTCCTTTTTAGACTATTTTGAAGTAGAAGGAGAAGAAGATTTAGACATTCTAGAAGGAAAATCAATGTGATTCTTTTTGATAAGATTCTTCAACTCATCAATATCCTTCTTATAACAATAATGTTCTTCATGTCCATCCTTCTTGCAATATGCACAAAAAGGTCTCTCCTTCTTTGATGATTCTCCTTTTGATGATGAGGATTCTGATTCTTTATGTGGCTTGTTCTTTTTCTTCTTTTGCTTCTTATCAAGATTCTCTGATTCTTTCTATACCTTAGACTCATTTGCCACCAATGCTTGTGGTTTGGAAGACTTGATTAGACCCAAGTTCATTAACTTAGCTTCCTCTTGGATTAGGAGATTTGCAAAGTCATCAAACTTAGGATCAACATATGATGCTCCCATAGAAAGTCGATGGGTATGAAAGCCAGAAACAAACATTGAATACTCAGGACCAAGCTTGGATAACACATTCAAAATCAATTGTAAATCCTCTTTTTCAATAGTGCATTCTTTCAATTGTGTTCTTAGTTGCTTTATTTTGGAGATGTAGTCTTGGATGTGGTCAAAACTTTTAGGATCAAGATTCATCAAATCATTATCAATCTGATAGCCTCTAATCTTATCTGTTTTACCATATAATTTCTCAAAAGTCTCCCATGCCTCTTTAGGTGTATTACATGATTCAATATGAAATTGCAAATCAAATGAGACTAATGAACATATGCATCCAAGTGTTTTCTCACGATCAATCTCCCACATTGCCAATTCTTTAGCATCAGTAGGTTTTTGAATTGTGTCCTTTAGATGACCTATTAGACCTTTCATCATGAGATAGTTTGATACTGATTTTCTCCATGTAGCATAATTATGTGGATTTAGGGGTTCAATTTGAGATCTCCCCATTGCAAGAACACAAACCAAGCAAAAGAATGCAAACAATCACTGCAAGATTACCCCCCCAAATCACTCAATCAAGAAACCCCCCAAGCAATATCTGATTTGGCACTTTATATTTAGTGCGTTTACAGTTGCCACTTGCCAAAAATAGCAAAGTGGTCTTTGATCTTGGTACATGCAAATGCCAAAATAGGCCACAGAATCAAGTACAATTTTTGGTACAAAATGAGATCAATTTGATCCTACCACTAAAAAATACACGAAAAATCATGCACTTTAAAAAAAATTGCACTCAAAAATGTTACCGTAGGAGCAAGATATGAGCTCCCGAAGTTCCCAAAATGAGGACGAAGCAGCAACACCTATGAGAATCTACAAATTCTGGAAAAACTAGACACCAAAACCAAAAACTGATTACACCAATGCATAGAGCATGAAATTATAGCCCAAATAAAAAAAAAAATGCTCGAAAAAAGGAGCCAAAATGACTGAGATATTAGCCTTCAAAGTTCGCCTATGAAAATCAGAAAGCAAACTGTGAGGGGTCAAAAAAATCCAACTAGTCGCTGATGTCACTACTGACGTAGGATGATGTCAGCATTCGAAGTGATTAAATTTGATAGTTTAAAGACTGTCAAAAAAGAATATTCTTCCCTGCGGAATATTCACTTGGATTGTAGCATAAATTTGATGTCTGAGAGGACGTCACCGATTGCTTTGCCGATTAAGGAATATTCTGAGAATCTTTTTCGGCCCAGAATCTTTGACGCATGCGGGCACTTTTTGGCGCTGGTTTTATTGATTTGATTGCTAGTTTGGAGATTTTTGGCCACCGGTGGAGGTAGGCGTAGTGGGGGAGCCCGCGTGGGCCATGGCCGACAGGCCACGTGGCTTATGATGGGCCCCGTGGGTGCAGCAGTACCACTAGGTCTGCAGTACCTGGTACTGCAAATACACTGTACATAGATTTTTTTTTTTTGCTTTTTGATTTTGATTTTGATTTTTTTTTTCAATACATTTTGACAATGAAAAATATAATTGGTACAAAAAAGAATGATTTTTTTATTAAAAAATTTTGCAAAATTTTGCAAAAATTTTTATTTAAAAATAATCGTACTGTCACAGCAATTATGACGACTTGGGGGCCGTACAGCTCTCTAGGCAAAAAAAATTTGCCTCACCGGGCAACTGCTCCGAATTGGACGATTTGATAGTCAATCTTAGGGTTTTTGGCCCTTCTGGATGCGATGGAAAGATCTGATTTGACCCAAAATGCTCCAAAAATGTAGCTACCTTCTGGATCTGGCAACCACACTTCAGCTTCAAACCCTCATAGATTTGGCCTCGGATGTCTGATTTTGACAAAACAAAAGGCAAAATCGACTTTCTCGAACCTTTCAGACGCAATGGTGTGCTTAGATTTGCACCAACAAACTTGGATATGAACCTGCAACAAAGAGCCTAAAATGGAACCTCCTCAAATCTAGAATCTCTCTTCAGAAAAAGACTCTCCAATGGCACCCAACCCGCTCTGATACCATGTTAGAATTGGCTATGGATGCCAAGATCTATGGACCAAATGGAAAGTACAAAAAGAGAGAAAATATGACAAGAATAAACTGTATTCAATGTCATTAATATGATATGATTCTGATTGTTTACAAATGAGAGATGCCTTGGTTATATAGCCAAGGTGAGATGCAAGATGTGATAGGATTATGACAAGTGTCTTAATCATATGACATGTGACAACTAATCATACTTACCTAGGTTCACATGTAGTAGTTGTCAAAAGATAAGATAACAACTAATGACAACTAACATCTTCTAGAAAGATTCCTTCCTATGACCTAAGTAAACTTAACTAAGATGTAAATAAGTCCCCTAGTAATGAGCTGACTAGGTACAAGACTTTATTTACACCAACACATGAAAAATCATGGAGCATCAGTCATTCCTAAATTAATGGGATGAGTATTTGTTTCATGTTAAGTTTTAAGATCTCTCACATTAATTAAATTTCATGCTTCCTCCTTTCACCAAAGATAACTCAAGTTCCCACATCATTCAAATGTTGTTGCATGATTATAGCATGTTATTCTTGCTAAGGATCAATTATTTGGTTGATTGAACTAAAGAATAATTCCTTCATTCATGTGGAGAATTGAAGGTTCCCTAAAAATCAAGTGCCTAAAAATTGTCAAAAAAGCAATCTTAGTAAAACAATGAAATCTCCCTCATTTCTCAAAAAAGTTCAAAAATTCAAAATGATCTAGAAATTAGATTTGAAGGGCTAAAAACCCTTTTGATAATTTAGTGTGATTTTCATTAGAGAAGGATTAGTATGTGTCATAAATCGACTGAGACAAAAGTGGCGTGATGGAGGACAATAGCTTCAATTTTTTAAGAGTTCTATAAACAACCCCTCAAAAATAGGATCTTGGATCCACATTCTTAGTGCATTGGTTGGATAGATATAGAATATGAATTCTATAAATACAATGTAATCATTTGATCAAAATGAGGGGCTTAGAAAGGCTTGTTTTAGCCTGAGGAAATAGGATAGTTTTAGTTTCATTTCCAACAATGTATTTCCAACTTTCTAAGAGTAAATTTGAATTCAAGCAAGCTTTTCATTTCCAGCAAGTGTGAAGTATTTTATCCTTTTCAATTCTTGCATGTATTCCTTTGATTAGTTCCCTTTCATGCAAATAGGATTTATTTCTACAAGTAGAATAGACTGTCAAGCAAGTTTTCTACTTTCTCTCTTGCAAACAACCATGGACACTGCCTTGGACTAATAAATTAAATTATGAGAATTACAATGATCCCATCACCATCTCCTCCTCCCTGACCCCTATCCCCTCCACATGCCTCAACACTACCTCCATCCACTCCATCCCCATCTCCCCCTATGGATTCCATCATCCTTTTCCTCACCCAATGAGCCATCCTTGGCTCTGCATAACATCTCTGTCAACCAACCCGACCAACACTTAAACATGAGTCAATTTGGCAGGCCTATGAGTTTCCCACTATGAGTCATACTCTATGATAGTCCATACATCTATAAAGGCTACTCCACATGGCCATTAACTAGAACTAAGGCCTCAAAATCTTCAATAACAATGTCTAGGGATATAATAGGTCCCCAATATCAAATCTCTCTCTAAGCATAGGAAAAAATAGCCTCAATACCTAGTAGAACCTACACCTCACCAAACTGACATTGAACCTGCTTTGGAAAATATCTCTTAATAATATGTGTGATCTGACTAATGAAATCCTAGGTTACCTGCAATATACTAGGTGAGTAGAATCATCTATACATCTCTTGTATAATTGCCATGGCCTCCAACCAATAGTATCAATCTCATGAAAAATGTGTATCCAATATGTGAGATTGCCAAGCTATCGATGTGTCAAAATATTATCATATATAAAAACATATGGAAAAATTCTCCCACTAGCCCTCCAATATCTAATTAGTTGTGTCATTACAATATGCTCCCAGGCCCAAATATGAATTAATGTGATTCTGTATGATAAATTAGCCTTGTACATGTACATCACCTGATGCATGTCATTATATAGGTGTGCAAGAATACATGGTCCCAAAGAATATACCACTTTGTCATTGAGCATCTTCTCCAACACCTCCCTCAACCAATAAAAAACCTTTAGGATCTTTGATCAAGAACTAATACTCCTCCTACCAACTTGGCCAAAACCAATGGAAGAGCATCAAACCTCCCCATCCCCCTCCTCAAATCCATCTCATCATCCTTGATGCCTAGGTCATTTTTCAATAAAACCCTTTCCAACGAACTCTCTTCATAATCAATATTATAAACAACCTGCTCACCATGAATGGGGATCCTCATAATCCTCCAAACATCCTCAAGAGTAATTGTGATCTCGCCAATCAATAATACAAATGCACATCACTTACTCTTCCATCTCTCAATTAGGGCTATCATCAGGGCCCTATGTGCTTGAAATATTGGGCATATAGGTAATATGTCATAACCCAACTGCTACTAGGAAAGCTCCACTAGTAGAAAAACAACAATAAATGACTAAAAAAACTACTAAAAATTGGTCATGTGACCATTAGTAGTTTATTTACAGTCATTTATAACATGGCCAAATTCATGATTAAATCATTTTTAGTCATTTATTGGTTGTTTTGATTGATCAATTTGGTAGTATATTTAATCCTTAATTTATTCATTGATTGTTGTTAAGTAGTCATTTATCTAGTCATGGAAGTCATTTATTTAGTCATGGTAGTTGTTTATTTATTCATGGTAATAATTTATTTAGTCATTATAGTCATTTATTTAGTCATGGTAGTCATTTATTTTAGTCATGGTAGTCATTTGTTTAGTCATAATAGTCATTTATTTTAGTTATGGTAGTTATTTATTTAGTCATTGTAGTCATTTATTTAGTCATGGTAGTCATTTATTTTAGTCATGATAGTCATTTATTTAGTCATAGTTTAGTCATTTATTTGAGAAAATCATTGATTCAAATTATAAATCAAAGCTAACTTAATTAATCCTCACAAATTTATGCATATAAACTTCAAGTATCATAGATATTCAAATGTTGAGCGAAGCACCATGAAATGAAGACTAAAATTTCTTGAACAAATATGATTGATCAAACACAAATATGTTACAAATCAAGAGGAGCCACAACACAATATTTATGAATGGAAAACCTTGTATGGGGAGAAAAAGCCACTCTAAAAATTTACTTCATTAAGCCTCACTGGAAAATAAAAACCTCAATGGTTATCACCTCACTGGAAAGTCAAAATATATAAATGATGTGCCTCACTGGCAACTTGTCTTATTGATTGTTTTACAACATTTATTAAAGAATTGAAGAATTTAAAAAGGCATAAAAATGAAGAATCACTTTGTATCAATGAATTTCTTTTTTTGGAAAGTTTCATTTGGATTTGAAACTCAAGAACCTTTACTTCTACACCTACAACACAATGAATACTATAAAATGTGTTTCTCCTTATTCAAAAAAACATCCATCTCAGCTCATGCACTGTTAAACAGTGAATTTGTATCAAAACATTTCATTTGCACTTCATTTCTTGAGTATTTCAATTAGATTTGAAACTCAAGAAAGCTTTCATATTTTTAACACTTTAACACTATGCTCATCACTTTTTCATAGTGATCAAGATGCCCTAAATCAAAATTCATCAAACTTATATTGTGTTCATGGTGGTTGATCACACAACCCATATTTGCAAATGTTTTCAAACACTGTAAATGAAAAACCATCAAACATGGTTTCATATCTGCATACAACCAATATACATTAGACCCTTTGAAACAATAATTAGCTCTATAAAATATACTGTGAAAACAAGTATATTTAAAGGATTGAATTTAAAAATTTATAGAATGAAAACTTGTTTGAATCTGGAGTAAATCTGAATTATAGGTTAAATATAAACTAGAAGTCATTACAAGTATTAAAAAAACAACTAGTCGATACTATCTATATGCACCATCCTAGACTTACAATGACAGTTGAAATTAGACAAATCTCATAATTGAGAAGGCATCTACTAGAATTTGGAAAAAGAAAAGAAACAGATAAAAAAAATTCTAAAGGGAATTTTATTTTAAAAGAAATTTGTGGCAAAGAGAGGCATCATCTTAGGCGCTAGGTAAATTTCAGTGACCCAAACATTCTTCCATCGCCCTTCCCAAATCCCCTCTTTTGGAATTTTTGCCTCTAAACATTTACACCACCAATTTAAGTCTTGATTAGTTACTTGCATACAATTCTCATCAGCAGTTAAGATGTTATTTGCATGTTATCAAATTTTAAACCTAAAATGATAAAAGAAATTTGGGGAAATTTTAAATCCTTCCCTTACCTGATCAAGAATGAAAAAGAAGGCATAACCCAAAAAGTGAGCATCACACATAGATACAAAATGGAAACATAACAAATGAGCTAGGCAAGTCGTAGAAACAATACCAGAAACACAAGCATCAAAACAAAACAAGGGTGATAATGAGCACATTTAGGTTTTTGCATTGTTTGTTTTTCATCCTTTTTTGTTGCTTTCCCCACCACTATTGGTTTTGACTCCTCCAAACTATTCCTCGCTGGTATTCACCTTTCACCTCTCCAATTTGGCAAGCTGCAACTTGAAAATAAGGTTTCAATGAGGGTTTTAGATTATGTTTATTAAAATGAAAATAAGACGAAGATCCCATAAACCATAATACCTATGTTTTTTTGTTGTTTCTTGCTGCTTTCCCCACCGCTATTGGTTTTGGCTCCTCCAAACTCTTCCTCATTAGTATTTACCTTTCACTTCTCCCATTCGGCGAGCTACAACTTCAAAATAACTCTTTGACGAGGGCTTTAGAGTATGTATATTAAAATGAAAATTTGCCCACCCCAATTTGTCCACCCTAATTTTTCAGCTAAAAAAGGATTTTAAAATGGAATTCAAAGTAAATAAATTACAATACATATTATTAAATATACTATAATATACTATAATATTAATAATATTATTATAATATTAATAATATAATATAAATATAATATTATATTATATTAAATTTATATTATAATGTATTTAATATTATGTAATTTATTATATTATATTATAATATAATATATAATATAATAATATTATAATTTTATATTATATAATATAATATTATATTATAATTTTATATTATATAATATAATATTATATAATATAATATAATATAATATAATATTATAATAATATAATATTATATAATATTAAATACATTATAATATAAATATAATATTATATAATATAAATATATATTATATATATATTATATAATATCATATCATATTATATTATAATACAACCCACTTCCTCAATTTGAAATATTTTTTTGATTATCCACTTTAATATTATATTTAATATCACACTATCTAATTTTTATTTATATGACTAATTATTTAGTTGTGTTTTTTACCCAAAGATCAAATTAGTCATTTATAATTGTGTTGAAAAAAATGAGTAGAATTTAGTCATCTTTAGTTGTTGTGACTAAAATTTTTAGTCACATAGTCATTTATTTTCCAAATTCTACTATTGCTCAATCCATCTCATCCAACTCTATCCTCATATATAATTTTATTAGATGAAACTCCCTAGACATAATAGGCTTTAGTGCAACTTGGAAAAATAGTGCATGCAATGTTAATCAAATTGCAAAACAGATAGTCCTAGGAAACCTAGCCTTAACATCAAATGTGCCAAACCCCTAAAATCAATTGCTACCCAAATTTTCAATTACCCCACAATATCTATCATATGCAAACCATTTTTCAAATGTGCCAATTTTCACATCACATGTAAGCTATTAAATCAAATGTACTAAACTAGCCATCAAATGCACTAAATCAATTACAAATCAAAAATCACATGTGACCCATAATTTTAAAAGTGCTAATTCATTTATCAAATATACTAATATGTGTCAAAGGTGCCATTTTGGGTTTTAAAGCACCATTTTGAGTTTCAAATGGACAATTTCATATTTTGGTGTATTTGATTGGACCTATTTTACCTAGCATTTATTGCACCAAAACCTAGACCTAGAGACCTAAGGATTAATACATACTATTGTAGGCAACCCAGTTGGTTGCTAGAATTGACAAATCTGCTCTACACGATGGTTGCTTCTCAAAATACCCTGCATCTCACCAACTCCTTTATGCTCTAGAGACTCTAAAATTCAAAAGCTAGGATAGTGCAAATGAGGTGAAAATGACCCCCCTATTCCTACAGATAACTACCCAAACCCTATTCCTCATCCCTACCTCCAATCCATTTTCTTTGACCCCCTATCCCTCAAATCTTTTTCTTTCACCATTAAATCCCATTTTTAGTTTTGTATTCCACTAAATCTACCATATTTTCCTATCATGAGTTCAACCCAAAAACTATTTTTTTGGTTGATCTCTCTAGGAGACAACTAACCTCCATCACTTGGTCTATTGGGGCACACTTGGGCACATTATTTCCTAAAATCAATAATTATTTATTTCCTAAATATATCTTTATCTCATGCACATGAAATTAAATAAATTTATTTAATTAATTATATTTATATTCTTCTATCTCCTAATTTAGTGAATTAACTAAAAAGTAACATTGGTTCACTCACTCACTCTTACTTCAATCATCCATGCAACCAATTAACTCATCTTGACACATGTTGATTGCACGTTCATCATGATCTCTCAATCAATTTCATCCATTGATCTCTCAAATCATCCTCCACCATTTATCAACTATTAGACCTTGAAAGATATAAATCACCCATCATTTATCCATTTAAAGTCTCCACGAATTTTGAGAAATCAAGCCATCTTTGCATCCATTTTGCAAATCAAGGTTATGCTAAAGTCTAGAGCAATCCATATACTATTGTTGTATCATTTATCAAGTACAATAGAGTAAGGTTAGACACATTTGTGGAGGTAATATTAGTTCAATTTTATTTACTTTGTTTTGTGTGCACACACTCTCATTGATATAGTCATTGATTATTGAATTGGGTCTTATTGCAACACTAATATTCAGTTTCAATAATTTGATGGTCTCATAGGTAGCAAGGTAAGTAGGCTTGATCTTGGGGTTAAATCCATGAACAATTGCACTTTATTTGTAGGATTCCCAGGGTCGGTGACCTCCTATGAAGGCTTGATGCTTCACCCTATAAGAATCACCTAAATACAATGAGTGTTAAGTGGACCATTTATGCTCACAAAACATGGGTTCTTGTGAACCACTACTCATGAAATATGGGTCAATAAGGTTTCACTAAAAACTATGCAATTGAATCCTAATAAAGCATCGTATGATTTAAAACACTATGAAAATATCACCTAAGTGTAAATTAAATTTGGTTTATTGAATTAATTTGAACAACTAGAGCCATTCAATCCCTAACATGGCATGGGTTTAACTAAATTATATAAACCCATCAACTCCATGAATTATATTAGGGGTAATTATAAATTCAGGCAACAAATTAAATTCAATATCAACATAAACTTGATTTACAAGTAAAACTTAATTAATTACAGAGCTAAACATAAATTGGGAATTTAAAGTTTTAGGCCCACCATATACTTGAGGTGATATGATAGTGTAACATGTGGCCTACAATTACACACTCCATTGGACACCTAGTGAAATCTCATTCTACCTCAAGGGATGGTGGGATCTCACATTATACGGAATTTTATTGAAATTCATTAAATAAGGTAGGGAGCTTTATAATAAAAGTTTCATAAGGTACAACAGTTGCTAAAGGTTTTTCAAATGAGGCAGCAAGCTAAGTGGGCTTGACCTTTGATCTTAGGGCTAACTCCATTGTTAACTAAACTTTATTTGGAGTAGTACTAAGATGGATGGGCTCTTGGGAAGTCTTAATGCTTAACCCCTATAAGCATCACCTAAATGTAATGAGTGTTAAGTGAACCATTTATACTCATGAGACATGGGTTATGATAAATCATTATTCATGCAATATAATTTGATAATGATTGAATCAAACTATGCAATTGAATTCAAATAAAATATCATATAATTTGATAAATTGTGAAAACACCACCTAAATGCAAGTTAAGTTTAGCTTATTGAATTACTTTAAAAAACTATAGCCATTTAATCCTAGAAGTGATATGGGTTTAACTAGATTATATAAATCCATCAACTCCATGGGCTATATTAGGGATAATTATAAATTCAAGCAACAAATCAACTTCAATATCAATAAAAACTTGATTTACAAGTAAAATTTGATTGAATTTGAAACTAAACGTAAACTAAGGATTTAAAACTTTTAGGCCCACCATAAGCTTTTGGTGTGCAATAATAGTGTTACATATGGCCTATGACTACAAATTCTATTGGACACCTAGTGACATCTCATTCTATCTCAAGGGATGTGTGGTAGGATCTCACATTGCTTCCTCCTAAATAACTAATGCATTCATTATCAAAGGTAAAGTACCTAGACTTAAAAATGTTTCACCCAATTAAAAAAGTGACTAGATGTGAAAATGATATCAAACCTAAAAGGGGACTTTATAAATAAAATTTCCTCCAATTATGCTATTACTCTAAGGCCTCAAGAGAGACTCTTGTCCCTATCTTAAACAAGAACACCAACTATGTGGTAGAATCTTATCCACTCAGTTTGGTCCTTTTTAACTTTTTATCTAGGCTCTATTTTTAACTAGGTTATTTCATAGCTTAAGCTTAGTGACAAGCCCTACAAAATTCCAATACTTGTCCAAATTATTCAAAATTATTAAATCAATCCAAGGGTTTGACTATGGTAAAATGAGGGGAGAAAGTCACCTCACATGCCCAACACAACAAACACTAATGGTGTTTCTAGATACCACTAAGTCTAGACAGCATAAGAACAAATTTTTGAAGACCATTAGTGTAGAGATCAAGATCATAGAAAAAGTTTAAAATCATATATATCAATTCAAATCCATATGTGTGAGATTAAACCTTGACTAACCACATAACATGTTTTAGAATATCAGAACATTATAATTTTATTGAATTGATGAAATATAATTATTTGACATCTATCCTCTTTATTAACTTTTTCTATAATAATTTGATTGTTCTTATTTTTTACATTTATTTGTCTTAATAATTTTAAAAGAGTCTATTTTATTGCTTTTCATTTGTTCAAAATTATGACACAAGAGTGATTCTAAGAGTGCTATTGTGCTTTAAAAGGTTTACATGTACTAACAAAATGATATTTGTGTACTAAGTGCAACCCCTATCTTAATATTTTTGTTATAATATTCATTTAATAGTTACGTGTTATCTATGAATGCTTTTATTTTAAATGAATATTCGGACTATAATTAGATCATTAGTTTATTACGTCGAGAGGCATTCTATAATGAAAGCAAAGGATGCATGTTTACATCGAGAGGCATTCTATAGCGAAAGCAAAAGATGAGTTTACATTTTTACTCAACATATTTATTTTGACATTCTACCGCTACAAGTCACCATATTTACTCAACATATTTATTTTCCTTTCATCTATTACTGCTACCTTCTATAGTTGGTGTTGAACTTCTCTATGGTTGTGAAGTGGATTTGTTTTGAAAGTTTTGTAAATATCAGCAAATTTCTTGTTAATCTGTCCCGAGTTTTGGAGACCAGTGTTGAGGGCGTTATCTTAGAGGGGATCTGCGTGGTATATAAATTTTATTCCTTGGTGAGTTTGTAAGCCCTGTCTATGCTTCCACATTTTTCATGCATGAAAAATTAGTTATAGTTATAGTGATTTTATTTCCACTTTAGAATTATTTTTTTTACTTTCTTTGTACGGCAGTTAGTAGGGCAAGGTGTGAAATGACAGGGCCAAATGTTTGTTTAACTTTTACAAAATCGTAGCTTTGTTACTTATTTATCTCTTGCAAAATCGTAGCACTGTTATTTACAGTTTGAATGTAAAACTTTCATGATTTCAATTACAATCCATGCTTCATTAAGTGAATTAATTTTATGTAGACCGCACTTTGTAGCATTTCTAAGTTTCATCTAAATGTAGTAAATACCTCTGTTCATCAACAATGGATTTTAAATAAGTGTTTTTCATTATTTCTTTACTCCCCTGTGAACAACTTTGTTTTTTCTATTCTTTATGCCATGAAAATGACATTCATATTTTTAATCTAAGCATGTGATAATCCCTTAATCACATGTACTCACCAGTTTTCTCACGCTTAAATAGTGTTATAAATTTTGTAATTAAAAGTTTTAGGAAAGAAAATAATTAAAAGTTGTCTGGACATTAATAAGTTGTAGGCTATCTTCTGTTCTTCTTGCATGTGTTTTTTTTACTTCCATGTTTTCTTTGGTATATTTTTCCAACAATCTTTCCTTTTTAAGAGAGGACGCTTCTTATTAGATTTTTGTTAAGTCATTTATGTGTTTTTCTATAGCTACTTGCATATACATCTACATTTTTTGTTTTATTTCTCACACTCATGTATGATTATCTAAGCAAGTTGTTGATTTGATATAAGGTTGAAAATCAAAATCAAAACAATAGTTGTTACAATAAATCAAAATTAAAATTTATTTATTAACAATTATGATTTTTATTTTTATATAAAAAATAAAATCATAATTATTATATAATAAAAATAAAAAGTATATTTATTATATAAAAATCAAAATCATAGTTGTTTTGATTAAAGGGGAAAATAGGTTTTGAAGGAACCCGAAACCCTTTACAACTGAGGATACAAAATGATGCTAAGGAAAATATTCAAAAGACCACCAACAACAACCCATCAGCCAAAAAACACAAATGGGTGGGTGCTTAATTAAAAGTAAGACAAAAGACCACCATCAACACCCAACAACAACACAACAACAAAACAACCTAAAAGAAACTAACCCCCAATAGGAAACTGAAAGCAAGAAAGAAAAGACCACACACTAATTCAAGCCACCCAAAGTTTTGGCAACCTCAATCTGCTGGTTCCTGTACCTCTCGACCATGTCCAACAACTCTTTTTTCTCAGCATCAAAAGTTTTCTTCCAATTAGCCAACCCTCTGCCAACAGGACCTTTGTCGTCATCCTTAGCAGCTTTTTTTCCCTTACCCTTGGCCACATGCTCTTTCTCCATAAGCTCAGAGAAGTAAACCTAATCCTCCCTGAGCTCACTAATTTTCTAGAATAGGACTTCTAGGGAGTCTGCACTATTCTTGACCGAGATATGCCACTCCTGCATTAACTTCTTGATGTTTGTATTTATGCCTAAAACCTTGGATTCCAAAACCACCAATCTATCTTCACACATAGACTTAAATTCATGATAAGAACCCTTAAGGACCACCATTCTATCTATAATAATGTCTGAAATAGAACCTTTCGAAACATTCTTCATATTCTCTTTTAAGCCTTTGATTTTAATATTGATTTTATTGAACTCCTAAAGAGTCCACTTAGCCAATTTAAAGGTACCAATGGCCCTAGCCCTAGCCATATCGAGTAAATCAAACATGGAAGTAGCATCATCATCAAGGTAAGAAAATTCCTCAGAAAGAGGATTTACCTTCAAGGGCTCCTATTTGGCTTTGCTCTTGTTTGCATTCTCCTCATCCAGACCCCTAATTTCCTTGTCTTGTTCCTCCTTGGGCAGGTCCTACATGGGAGAATCCTTAATGGCCACCATCTTTTCACCAACCACGCTAGGGTCCTTGGTCGAAACCTCAGAAGCCTTGTTCTTTAAATTGGAAATTCTCTTCGACAACCTCCTCGATTTATCAACTTGTGATATAAGAGGCATTCACCGCACATGAGTCTCTCCTTTCTTGAGAGATCACCAAGGAATGAACTTCCCTTATACACCTCAAAATAATAGATTAACAAAACAATAGAGAACTGAGATTTGATTACACTTCAAGAAAAACTATCAGAGATCCTAAGATGGCAAAACCAAAAGATTCCTGTCTCAAAAGAGGGAGCTCTTAGCTAGAAGACATCAATGCAGTTCTAGGATGCCAGTGCGGCGCGTTGTCATCTATAAGATGCACTAGCTTCTTGAGCAATAAAGAACTTAGGAGCTTCAATAGACAAAAACAAATTCTACTTCCAAACTCAGGAGTAATCTGTATGGGACAATCTAGCTAACTAGGGAACCAAAAATTGAAAAGGACACAAGGATGCTTGGGGAGAGCTTACCTTTCTCTGGATGTTCGAAACTTCACTCCAAGCTCCTTTTCTTGACCTACACAAAAGAGACCAAGGAGAAATTTGTTGGGTGGTTGTATATGGGCCTACCTTAGTTAGACCTCACTTTGGTGTTCCCATCTCCACGGACAACCAAGTTGGAAAGAAATGCTAAAGAAGTAAACAAAGCATGTGGTGAAAGCAATACCCACTCATGAGCCAAACCCACACCACGATAAGTGTGGTGAAAGCAATTTACCTGCTTAGGAGTAGAACACACACCACAATAAGTGTGTGGTGAAAACAATACCCGCTCAGGAGTAGAACCCACACCATGATAAGCATGTGGTGAAAGCAATACCCGCTCAGGAGGAGAACCCGCACCACGAAATAGTAAACAAATGAGTATGAAAGAAAAGTGAGAGGGAGAGAGTGCATTACCCACAGGCTAAGGCCCTCTTTGGAGCACACAGACGCATCGCTGAGTGCTTGCTTGAGAGCTATTGCTGCTATTGGGGGGACCTCAATCCAACATGGCTTCGCCTATTAGAGCATTGGTATCAAAGTTGAGGAGATCTCAAAGTTGGAGCAAGTAGAGAGAGAGCTAGTGTGATGTCTTCTAACCCCCAAATGAGAGCCAAAAAGGGGTTTTTAATGCTTGCAAGGGTGGAAAAGAGCTGTTACTCTCATAATGTAACTGCCAGGATACGTGTCTCACAGGTTAGCATTCCAAATTTTGCGTTTTTAACTTAGGAAACTGACAAGACACTAGTGTGTTGCATAAACATCTACACACCACATGTTCGACCAGACCCTATATTCTCAAAAAATGTGTCGGTAGGCTTCTGTTGCTTAGCCACTTGTCCACGTGGAGCTAGAATTGTGAAATTTTGACCCATTGGATTTTGTCATTAATATCTCAAGGTGTTATAAATGCTAGGAAAAAATGTCAAAATGTGGAATTGCCCTTAGGTGCAATTCTGCGACATTACATTTTGCCCCCACTTTAGTGGGCTCAATTTTGAAAAAAATAGCCTCACTAAAGTAGAAAAGAAAATTTTCATCTAAAATTTTGAATTTTATGGATTTGTGTTTCAACAGAGAGAGACCATAGTAGCCATCAAAGTCAAGCTAGCTGGTACTGAAGCTTTCCCTAGCATCTAAGTTCAACAAACAACGCTAGACCAGTCGTGAAAAATTGCTCAAAGTATTAACCTGCAAAACTCAAATTTTGGGTCAACTTCAAAAAATCAGAAGAAAACTACTACAAAAAGAGGAATGATCAAGAAAAAAGTCATCAATTTGGAAGAAAAATTATGATTAAGAGACGTCCTTATACCCCCTCCTAAGTTTTCCCCCAATCTGGTGGGGAAAATTTAGGAGAAACTGGAAGGCCACAAGCTCTAGGAAAAATGGGCCCCGGGGGGCCTATATATACCTAGGTGGGCCCCTCGAAGGGTCATTTTCACTTTTCACTACGAGAAAATTGTTGGCTGTTGTGAGAGAAAATTCAACAAAATTCTGAGTAGGAGAGAGTACAAGGAGCCGAGGTTGGAGCAGCTACGCCGGGACATCGCCAAGAGTCACGATGTGGACCAAATAGGCCACAAACTCTCATTTGTTGTGATTTTTTATGCATTTTTTTTATTTTTCCCATCGGTGAGGTGCACAGGCATATTTTTTCTACGCCCTCATCCAAAATCTGCACTGTCATCCTCAATGAGTGTTGTAGTCTTATATACACATTTTCATCCTTGAGGCAATCATGGTGGTTAGGGGATGTATACGTGATGTGTAGACGTCTATGCATCACGCATAAGTCTTACTTATTTTTCATTGTTTTGATGCAAAATGTTGATGCTCTGACTTAAATTTTTGTTACTTTTTGTAGGAGTACCCGAAGATTCGATAGCATCTAGGAGGGTGAGCATTCTAGCTCATTCGTGAGTAGAGGGACCGCCTATCAGATGATGAGGTCACACTCTTAGAGCAGGTTGGTCTCTGGCATGTATTCACCATGCCAGAGATGAGATATCATGAGCAGATGCTAACGAACCTTATGGAGTGGTGGGATGCCACTACATCATCTTTCTAGCTACCATGTGGAGAGATGACCATTACACTCAAGGACGTCTATCAGATCCTCGAGCTACCCATCCGCGAATGGCAGGTGGCTCTTGATGATACACAATCAGCGCGGGAGTGGTAAGAGGGTGTCCACTACTACATAGGGAGGACAAACAATGACGATGACATGGGTCATATCTATACACACTAGTATGACCATGTGAGGACCACTGCACCATTGATCTGCTGAGTCATGGTCGTGAACGTTGCTTTCCAGATCACGATTGACACGCAAGGCTCACACCTACACGGGGGCCTCGTCCACACTATTAGGGATATGGTGGAGCATAGGACCATTTTTTCCTAGGGGAACAGCATGCTAGTGCACCTTTACCAAGAGCTAGGCCGATACATACACTATGAGTACCATAGCCTCATAGTGTGTACTCTTTTGCAAGTGTGGGCCTTTCCCACATCATGTGCACCCGCCTAGTTAGTTTTTCCCAGTGACAACCGTATTGGATCCCCATGGCCCACTGGTACAATATGACAGGCCAATGGAGATTTGGAGAACTACAGTTTTGGCGTTTATAGTTTGACACCCTCACTGCAGATGGGGTCCGATGGAGACCCTACCAATTTTTTATGTGGGTGGATGACTATAGGTTCCTGAGGAACCTGTAGTGGGATCATTTTTAGATTGGTTGGAGAGATTTTGTCATAGTACCCTATTACTAGAGTTGGGTCATGTTGTAGCATGGCTGACCACAAACCATATCAGCAAACATGCCCACATACACCAAGGCCTACAAGAGTGCGGCAAGGGTTGGGGATCGCCCTTGCCCCAATATTAGGGATATTTTCCCCTTAGATGATGATGAGCCTGACCATGATTTTCCATCTATATCGAAGGTGGATAATGTCGGGGTAGCAGTTGACTTCACGCAGTGGTGGGAGAGGCATTGTCCTACTCTTGTGCTAGGCGAGGGTGCCCCAAAAGGGTACCCTAGTCCATAGGGGGACTTACCACCCCGGCTACCACAAGACAGGAGGAGAGGTCAACAGTAGGTCAGGGAGGAGGAGGAGGCACCACAAGAGGAGGAGGTGACACCACCAAGGCCGTGGCAGCGGAGGAGGTTGGATCCCCCACTAGCTACATCGGTCTCTTCGGCACCACTTGCTTCTACTGCAAGTACAGTGCTAGCGGCATTGGGAGCGGCCACCGATGTCGACAGCGGGGGTCCTAGCACCGATCCTCACCCTTACCTGACATGACAGCCAGGGGACCCAAGTATACATGATATGTTGTTTATGTTTCGGTACTTTTAGTTTTTCGCTTATGATATATGTATCTATATGTGCCATGTGATACTGATACCTTTTTCTTTCTTTGTGGTTGTAGAGGATGCATAGGGATGGGTTTGGCTCATAGCTCAGTGTATTTTAGAGGTCACCCTTGCTGTACTGATCTAGGGATCAGTCCTCGAGGCTTACCGGCCAGCATTTGCGGGACGTCATGCCCCTAGATTTGAGCCAATTGCACATCTGAGGACCACTTGCGAGGAGCAGGGCATGGAGATCCTCTAGCTCACTACAAAGTTGACTGCTACTCGAGGGTACTTTGACTAGATGTTGGGGGAGCTACAAACAATGCTCGCCAAGTGAGAAACGATAGTGAAGAGGGTTGATGCCACTAAGCAGACACATGACACCTTTTAGAGTAGTCTCGATGACCTCAATGGGCAGCCGACAGCTATGAGCCCAACAAAGGTTTAGCGACTACAAGACTAGCTGAGGCAAGCAAAGCTGACGATATCCTCTCTACAGGGGGAGATCAAGGGGATGTGGGCAACTTTGTCTGTATCACGCTCCTATTGTTCTCACTCCATGACCACCGTTCAACCCCTCCCCAGGGTTGTAGAGCATTCACCAGACCCAAAGGACTCTGAGAGCCATGCACCGCAGTGACTAGGGACCTCATCATCAATTTTGTATATCATTTTTGTAGTGAGATACATATACATACATACATACTTGTAGATCTTTTGTATAGACATATATTCAACAACCACTCATTTTTTATAACAGTGGCCCGATACATGTATATGAAATTGGATACATACATTGCGTATATATATATATGGATACATCGATTATGATCTCATGGCATTGTTTCATTTGGATGTGTATGTTCTTTATCTTTTATGCATGTTTATGTTATAGATGTTATATTTTCATGTGGATGTATGCTTACATTAGATGCTAATATGATTTAATAAACACACATAGTTTTATGTTAATTAAATACAATGATGATCTAATGGTTTTAATAGATGTAATGTGATGTATGCGCACACACACACACGTGGTCATTCGCAACACAAAAATTCTCATAATGTGTTAATGAATAATGACAACATATTTAGTGCTATTGTCGTTCTATAGAGAGAACACCACGTAGATGACACATAGAACACTATGCATACTATTGACAAAGATGCATCGCATTAACAAGCTCTTTTAAAGATGTTCCATCCATAGATGACAATCTATAGGTGCCTAAACCATATACAAAGATCATAATGTAAGGGCCTAACCAATTAGGACTAAATTTTCCTCTCTGTTCAGGCAATGTGTTTACATTTCTCTAGTTTTCACAGAGAACCAAATCTCCTATTTTAAAGGTTCTAGGAAGCACACTTTGATTGTACTATCTAGATAATGATCGTTGATAAGCTTTAAGATGTTCGAGGGCTCATAAACAATGCTCATCGAGCATCTCCAATTGATGCAAACGATTAACTTGATGGGTCTCATTATCAATTAGCCCCTTAAGGGAAACCCGTAGAGATAAAATTTCCAACTCCAAAGGCATGATAGCTTTGGCACCATAAACGAGGTTGTAGCACGTTGTTCTCATAGTTGTACAAACACTTGTACTATATTCCCATAAAGCATACGTCAATTGAATGTGCCAATATTTACCATGTTTATTTACTATCTTACAAAGAATAAGTTCAAGAGTTTTGTTAGATGCTTCCGCTTGACCATTAGATTGTGGATAGTACGGTGTGGAAAACCTATGTTGAATATGGAATTTCTCAAGGTACTGCTTCACTTCCTTGTTTTTAAATGGTGTACCATTGTTAGAAACAAGTGTAGTGGGCAATCCGAATTGAGAAATGATGTTTTTCATGAGGTAGTTATAGATAACTTCAGTGTTCGTGCATCAGAGTGGGATAGCCTCGACCCACTTCATGAAGTAATATCTAGCTATAATGATTAAGGTATGTCCCTTGGAAGAGGGAGGTGATATATTTCCAATAATATCCAACCCCCATTTAGCAATTGGCCAAGGGGAAGTTTGATTTTGTAACTCTTGGGCAGGTGCATGAATGAGATGATTGTGTTGCTGACATTGAGGACACTTTTTAACAAAGTCAAAAGAATCTTGTTCCATCATTTTCCAATAGTATCCCATGTGTACCAGTCTTATTGCCAAGGATCTACCACCAAAGTGTCCACCCCTAGAGCCCGCATGGGCTTCCTTGAGGGAAAGGGGTATCTCCGCTTTAGTAAGACACCTAAGAAGCAAGCCATTATAGGCTTTCCTATAAAGGATGTCAAACAGGATAACATAGCAAACTAAGAGCTTCCTTATATGAGTGTGATCGTTCTTTGTCGCATCATTGGGGAAGTTCCCAATCTTTAGATAGTTAAAGATATTAGAAAACCATTCTCCAAAGTTCACATGGGAAGACATAGGGGACTTAGCTTTGGATTCTTTGAGAGCCGTAGGGGTTCGCAAGACCTGGATGACGAAGTGGTATTCTTTCATATCTTCTTCAGAGGGTACCAAGGAAGTCGTGCTTGCCATGGCATCAACATGTCTATTTTCTCTCCTAGGGACACTATCTATTGTGAAAGAAGAGAACTGTTTAAGCAAGGAAAAGGCAAGGTCCCAATACTGGGATAACTTACTTTGCTTGGCTTGATAGGTTCCTGTTATCTGGTTCACTATAAGTTCAAAGTTGCCTAGGATATGAAGATGTTTGATTTTCAGTGCAATCGTAGCACGTAAGCCAACAATAAGGGCTTCATACTCAATGATGTTATTGGTACAAGGAAAATCTAGTCAGAAGCATAGGGGAACTAGTTTACCTTCGGGGGATATTAAAACCACGCCTACTCTGGAACAAGTTTGACACCTCGATCCGTTGAAATAAATTTTCCATTTAGGGTCGTGATTAATTACAAAGATGTCTTCATCGGGAAACAAATCCAACCCAAGAAAGGAGCAAGATGAGGGAGTGTCTGCCAATTGATCTGCAACCACTTGACCCTTTCTTGACTTCTGAGTAACAAACTTTATGTTGAACTCAGAAAGTAACATAACCCACTTCACTAGCCTCCCTGCCAGGTCGGTGCTAGAGAACATATGTCTATAAAGATCTATTTTTACTATGATGTGTGTTTCAGCATGGAGGAGATAGTGCCTCAACTTCTACGTAGAGAAGATGAGAGCAAGGCATTGTTTCTCCATGGAGGAATAACAAGTTTCATAGTCAACCAGGACACAACTAATATAATAGACTACTCTTTCCTTCCCAGTGTCATCATATTGAGCTAAAAGAGTTGACAAAGCATATGGTGATGTAGCAAGGTAAAGCAAGAAGGGCCTATCTTGCATAGCCGACATCAATACAGGAGGATTGGCCAAATAGGCTTTGATTGAATCAAAGGCTCTTTGAAATTCCTCATCCCAAATGAAGCAAACATCCTTTTTCAATAAGCGATTGAAATGAAGGGTACGATTGACCAACTAAGATATAAATCTATGAATCACCTGAATCTTCCCTTGTAAACTTTACAACTCAGTGATATTCCTCGATGGAGGCATGTTAATGATGGCATCAATATTATTAGTGTCGACTTCAATCCCACGATGAGAAACTATAAACCCCAGAAGCTTGTCGGCGTCAACACTAAAGACACACTTATGGGGATTTAGTCTCATCTTATAGAGTTGAAGCCTTTCAAAGATGAAGGTTCTTCACGTGATCTTGACGAGTTATCAACTTCGCTAATATGTCATCAACGTAATCTTCTAAGATCTTGTGGATGAAATTATGAAATATTAGGGTCATCACCCGTTGGTAAGTAGCCCTTGCATTCTTTAATCCAAAGGGCATGACCACGTAATAGAAAGTACCCCAAGGGGTGGTGAAGGCTATCTTGTATTGATCATCTAGGTTAATATGAATCTGATTGTAACCCAAGAATCCATCCATGAAAGAAAGTAATGCATGGCTTGCAGTCAAGTCAACAATCATATCTATATTAGGCAGTGGAAAATAATCCTTAAGAGAAGCCTTAAGGTCGTGAAAGTTGATAGATATACAAATACAACCATCGGGTTTACTAATGACAACTATATTCAAAATCCAAAGGGAATAGTCAATAGGATGGATAAAGCCTACTTTCAATAGTTTCTCTATCTCATTCTTGACCATCAATGCTACCCAGGGATTGATCTTTTGGATGTTTTGCATAACTAGCTTGGCGTCGGGACATAGGATGATATTGTGAACCACTATAGATTCATCAATACTGGGCATATCCTCGTATGTCCAAGCGAAGATGTTAGGATGGGAATGTAAGAGATTGGAGTGCTCATTTTCTTCTTCCGAAGAGAGACACTTTCCAATTTTGATCACCTTTTTTGAGGATTTAGGATCCATAGGAATTTCAACAATATCTCCTTTAAGGAGGGAACTATGGTCTTCAGGCTGAGATAGTGTAACATCATCGCTAATGTTAGATAGAGTTCCTCGTCAACACTCAAAATAGACTCCCCAAAATATGCTTGGCCATGCAAGCGATATGGGAACCATTTCTTGTTATGATAAGGAGGCAATAGGGAATAAGCGCCTAGGAACTCCTCTAGCACTTCATCTGAAGAGAAGACATTGAGAGGGACCTTCTCGGCCTGCTCCCCTACCTCTATTAACTTAGGGTGAACCAAGTTCAATGGCTCAACTGAGGTCATATTAACAGTCCACCAAGGATTTTGTTTAGACTATTCAACAGAGCATCCCAAACCTAGATAGCGTTGTCGTGGCTTGAACTAGATAGGGACTTGAATTCCTTGCTCGATACACCCTAGGCCTTTCTACCCATAGCCATACCAAGAAGCAAGCTCATATCCGAACCCATAACAAGTTTATAAAATCTCAATAGGTGACGGGTCCACGTAGAGCATTTCATTCCACCAATGGATGTCAAATGTTTCTACGGGGGTACTTATTCCTTCCTTGTTGGGCTCACAAACATTAATCTCCTTTGTAAGAGGGGGATTACTTTCCTTAGCACAGGAAGGAGTGATTTCCTGAACATGATCACACTTCTCCTCTTCCATGGGATTATCATCTACCTTAGTGTCGAGGATACCTAGACAGTCTATGCAAGAGGGTTTCACCTTATATTCCACAACAAAGAACTCAGAGAAATTCAATGAACCCCAATCATCTCCAAGGAAAACATTCATTTGAGAAGTAGACGAGGGAGACTCAAGGTCTTCTACTTTAAGTGGTTCTTCATTTCCAATACTCACTTTGGGAACAACTTCCATACAGGATATCGATGAAGAACATGCCATAGCATCGGCGGCCAAAGATGGAATACAATTCTTGAGAGTAGATATAGTCAAAGCGTCACCAACAGTGGCCAATTCACAAAGGTGAATGCCTTTTGGATCCACTTTAATTGTAACTAGATTATTTGCAATGAATTTCAAGGAATGGTGTAAAATAGAAGTTACCACACCCATAGCATGGATCCAAAGTCTCCCTAAGAGGAGGTTATATGGTAAGGGGCCATGCATCACATAAACTAACGTGGGTAAGGTAACGGGGCCTAACTGCAGAGGTAGTATTATCGTACCTAGAGCTTGGCAACCAACGTTATCAAATCCATGAATGTACAAGGAGGAAGCTACTAAAGAAGATGAGTTAATTTTAATTTTAGGTAGTAGGTCTATACCGCAAATGTTGAGAGCCAAACCGGTGTCAATGAGGGTGCGCCTAATACCAATGTTGTTAACATTGACTATAATCATCAAAGGCTCTACTTGCTTTTGCACATCCGGAGGAGGGAGTTTTTACGGGTGGAACGTGATATTCAACCAATCTACATGAATATGAGCCAATAATGCATTAAAATCTATGGGCCTAGCAGAGGCAGGCAAGAGATTCATTTGTAAAGCTTCCTGAAGCATCTCTTGATAAACCGGAGCAGTCTGAATCAAGCCCCAAAGCGATATCTTAGTCAGAGTAATGTGAAGCTGCTCGACGAGATCATAATCACCTGGTCCTTTGATTGCAGGTTTAGGTGCTAAAGGAAGGCTTGGTTGAGAAGGTGGTAAGGAAGTAGGGACAGATGGTTCTGATGTAGGAATAGAATTTTGTTGATTTAGATTTTGTTTATTACTCCTTGTAGGATATGTGTGTTCGACAACATTATAAGATGTAGAGTCTGTAGCTCTCACAAACCTCAAGTATAAGTCCAGTGAATCACTACGACATGAAATCCCATAGATGGAAGAGTCAATTGGGGTCATGTAAATGACAGATTTCTTAGGGCTTAGAGGAGCCATTGAGACCACCACCAATTTACTGATCCATAACCTGTTGAGAGGAGACTTGTTCAGGAGATTAACAGATATGGGAGCGTGCTTCTAAGAAGTGATCTAGAGCATCCTCCAACATATCAAAATATTCCTCAGAGAATCCATTATCATGAATGTACAACATCACGAAGAAAATTCTGGCGTTCAAATCAAGTTCACCAAAATGTGATATAAGAAGGATTCGTTGCACACGGGTCTCTCCTTTCTCGAGAGATCACCAGGGAACAAAATGACCTTATACACCTTAGAATAAAAGATTAACAAAATAGTAGAGAACTAAGACTCAATTACACTTCGGGAAAAACTATCAGAGATCCTAAGAGAGCAAAACCAAAAGATTCTTGTCTTGGAAGATGGAGCTCTTGGCTAGAAGACGTCAGCATAGTTCTAGGATGCCAGTGTGGCGCGTTGTCATCTAGAAGATACGCTGGTGTCTTGATCAACAAAGAACTCACGAGCTTCAATAGACAGAAACAAATTGTACTTCCAAACTCAGGAGTAGTCCATGTGGGACAATCTAACTAACCAGGGAACCAAAAACTAAAAAGAACACAAGGATGCTTGGGGAAAGCTTACCTTTCTCTGGATGTTCAAATCTTCACTCCAAGCTCCTTTTCTTGACCTACACACAAGAGACTAAGGAGAAAGTTGTTGGGTGGATATATAGGGGCTTGCCTCAATCAGACCCCGCTTTGGTGTTCCCACCTCCATGAACAACCAAGTTGGAAAGGAATGCTAAAGAAGTAAACAAAGCTCGTGGTGAAAGCAATACCCACTCAAGAGCCGAACCCACAACATGATAAGCATGTGGTGAAAGTAATACCTACTCGGGAGTAGAACCCACACCACAATAACCATGTGGTGAAAGCAATACTCGCTTAGAAGTAGAACCCGCACCACGAAATAGTAAACAAACAAGTATGAAAGAAAAGTGAGAGGGAGAGAGAGCATTACCTATGGGCCAAGGCCCTCTCTAGAGCACATGGATGCATTGTTGAGTGCTTGCTTGAGAGTTGTTGCTGCTACTGGGATGACCTCAGTTCGGCACGACTTCACCTATGAGAGCATTGCTATCAAAGGTGAGGAGATCTCAAAGTTGGAGCAAGTAGAGAGAGAGCTAGTGTGATGTCTTCCAACCCCCAAATGAGAGCCAAAAAGGGGTTTTTAATGCTTGCAAGGGTGACAAAGACCCATTACTGTCAAAATGTAACTGCCAAGACACATGTCTCACGAGTTAACATTCCAGATTTCACATTTTTAACTCGAGGAATTGACAGGCACTAGAGAGTTGCACAAACGTCTGCACACCGCACGTTCATCCAGAGCTTATATTCTCAAAAAGCGTCGCTAGTCTTCTATTGCTCAGCCACTTGTCCACACAAAGCTAGAATCGCAAAATTTTGACCCATGGGATTTTGTCATTAATATCTCAAGGTGTTATAAATGCTAGGAAAAAATACCAAAATGTGGAATTGCCCTTAGGTGCAATTCTGCAACATTACACAACCAAACCTTCAACATTACCCTATGTCCCCACCTCCGAACCACCACCAACAACAACTTTACCAACAACCACCTTCACAGACTTGGGAGAAGAATCACTCAACCCTGCCTTTGTGTCCTCACTCTCAGAAAGGGCCAACCGCTTAGGTAACCTATTACACTTGGCACTAGCCACCTTCCTCTTCTTCGAAGATGTAGCCATAGCCGCAGGAGAAGCATCTTCCTCATCCTCATTCCATTCCTCCTCCTGTTCTGAAGGGAACTCTGAACCTGATGACCCAGACAAATCACTAACAACTTTTTCCTTGCCCTTGATAGTCACAGCTGGAATGAGAGCCTTGACGTGCTCCATAATAAGATTGTTAATATATTATATGAAATAATATATTGGATGAAATAACTAGAATTTCAAAAAAATTGAAAAAAACATTCTAAATTAATATACTAAAAAATAAAAAATGTTTAAAATGTTTAAAAAAGAAAAATATTCTTTGATTTCGTTGGAATAGAATAGAAATAAAATATAAAAAAAATTCATAATGGAATAGAAATAAAATTATAAAGGAATGAAAACAATTGCTTTTTTGAGAATTCTAAATTAATGTATTTAAAATTAAAAAAATAGAAATTTAAATAAAAAATAAATATGCTAAATTTACTATTACACATAAAATAATAATTTACTATTACATAGAAAAATTAAAAATTTAAATAAAAAGAAAGTATCCTAAATTTACTATTACACATAAAAATTTGGAAACATTAAGCCCGCACAGGTAGCAGAGTTGGCTTGGGTAGTGGGTTTGCTCCCCATTGGTCTTGAGTTCGACTCCACTCCCGAGTTTAAGAGGTGGGACTTCTTGCGGGTGAGGGATCTCACTTGCAGGGGACTAGTCTCACCCCAGCTCACCCTAGGTACCCAAGATACGAGCTGTTGGGCCATTGGGCTGGGTCATAGGGACACCCATGTTGTATAAAAAAAAAGTGGAAACATTAAAATATATATATATATATATATATATATTCATATTTTATTTTATTCAATATTAAAAAATATTATAAATTAAAATCTTTACCTATAAAAACAAGTTTTTAAATTAATATATTTAAAACTAGCATATCTATCTTTAAAAAAATATTGTAATTAAGAATTACATTTACACTTAATTTTATCATATAATTTAAAATAATTTATATCATTATTATTATTCATGTATTTATTAATATTAAAAATTAGGTTATGATTATGATTATGATTTAACTACGGTTATCGTTCAATTAGAATTCTAAGATAAAGCTTTGAGTTAGTATTATAATGATTGGGGTTAGATCAAGGTTACAATCAGGGTTAGGGTTCAATTGGGGATAGGTTACCGTTAGGGATCAATTGGGGTTATGGTTCAAAATGGTTCAATTAGGGTTCAATGAGGATTACCCTTATGTTAGGGTTATGGTTCTTGATAAGGGTTTAATTAGGGTTAGGGTCAAGGTAAGGGTAAGGTTCAGTTAGGGTTAGGGCTAAGGTTAGGGTTATAGGATATAGCTTGGAGTAAAGGTTAGGATTAAGCTTAGGGATAGGGCTAAAATTCAACCAAGGTTAAGGTTAGGGTTAGGGTAGTGGTTCAACTAGGGTTAGGTTTTAATAAGGGTTATGGTTATGGTTCAATTAGTAGTATAGTTAGAATTAGGGTTGCCATTAGAATTAGGGTTAGTGTTAGAATTACAATTATGAATAGAGTTAGAATTATGGCTACAATTAGAATTAGAATTAGGATTATAGTTAGGATTAAGGTTATAATTAGGATAAGAGTTAGGATTAGAATTCAAATACAGTTAGGGTTAGTGTTAAGTATAAGGTTAGGATTATAATTCAATTAGGGTTAGGGTTAAATTAGGGTTCTAGATAAATCTTGTGGTCAATATTAAAGTGAAAGTTGGGGTTAGGATGATTGTGGTTAGATTAGGATTACAATTAAGGTTATGGTTCAATTTGGGATAGGGTTATGGTTCAAAAGGGTTCAATTAGGGTTTAATGAAGATAAAAGATATGTTAGGGTTAGGGTTCTTGATTATGATTGTTAGGGTTATGGTATGGTTCAATTAGGGTTAGGGTTAAGGTTGGGGTTATAGGATATAGCTTGGAGTAAAGGTTATGGTTAAGGTTGGGATTAGGGCTACACTTCAACCAGGGTTAGGATTAGGGTTCAATTAGGGTTACGATTAGGCTTAATATAAGGTTAGGGTAAGGGTTCAACTAGGGTAAGGTTTTAATTAGGGTTAGGGTTATAAGATACAAAATTCCAAAAGGGATCAATTAGGATTAAGGTTCAATTAGGGTTATGGTTCAAAAGAGTTCAATTAGGATTCAATGAGGATTATAGTTATGTTAGTGTTACATTTTTTGATTAGGATTTAATTATGGTTAGGGTTAGGGTAAGGTTTAATTAGGGTTAGGGTTAAGGTTGGGGTTATAGGATATAGTTTAGAGTAAAGTTTAGGGTTAAGGATGGGGTTAGGCTACAATTCAACCAAGGTTAGGGTAAGGGTTCAACTAGGGTTACATTTTAATTAGGGTTAGGGTTAGGGTTCTTGATTAGGATGGTTAGGGTTAAGTTTGGGATTATAGGATATAGCTTGGAGTAAAGGTTAGGGTTAAGGTTGGGATTAGGGTTAGAATTCAACCAGGGTTAGGGTTAGGGTTCAATTAGGGTTACAATTAGGCTTAATGTATGGTTAGGGTAAGGGTTAAACAAGGGTTAGGTTTTAATTAGGGTTAGGGTTATAAGTTATAGAAGTCCAAAAGGGATCAATTAGGATTAGGGTTCAATTAGGGTTATGGTTCAAAAGGGTTCAACTAGGGTTTGATGAGGATTAAAGTTATGTTCGGTTATGGTTCTTGATTAGGGTTTAATGATGGTTAGGGTTAGGGTAAGGTTCAATTAGGATTAGGGTTAAGGTCAGGGTTATAAGATATAGCTTAGAGTAAAGGTTAGGGTTAAGGTTAGGGTTAGGGTGAGGTTTAATTAGGATTAGGGTTAAGGTTGGGGTTATAGGATATAGTTTAGAGTAAAGGTTAGGGTTAAGGTTAGGGTTAAGGCTACAATTCAACCAGGGTTAGGGTTAGGGTTAGGCTTAATGTAAGGTTAGGGTAAGGGTTTAACTAGGGTTAGGTTTTAATTAGAGTTAGGGTTAGGGTTCTTGATTAGGATGGTTAAGGTTAGGGTAAGGTTCAATTAGGGTAAGGGTTAAGGTTGGGGTTATAGGATATAGCTTCAAGTAAAGGTTAGAGTTAAGGTTGGGATCATGGCTACATTCAACTAGGGTTAGGGTTAGGGTTCAATTAGGGTTACAATTAGGCTTAATGTAAGGTTAGGATAAGGGTTTAACTAGGGTTAGGTTTTAGTTAGGGTTAGGGTTAGGTTTATATGATATAGAAATCCAAAAGAGATCAATTAGGATTAGGGTTCAAAAGGGTTCAATTAGGGTTCAATGAGGATTAAAATTATGTTAGGGTTATGACTCTCTATTAGGGTTTAATTATGGTTAGGGTTAAGGTAGGATTCAATAAGGGTTAGGGTTAAGGTTGGGGTTATAAGATATAGCTTAGAGTAAAGGTTAGGGTTAAGGTTGGGGTTAGGGCTACAATTCAACCAAGGCTAGGATTAGGGTTTAATTAGGGTCAAGATTAGGCTTAATGTAAGGTTAGGGTAAGGGTTCAACTAGGGTTAAGTTTTAATTAAGGTTAGGATTAAGGTTCAATTAGTCTTATGGTTATAATTAAGGTTATCATTAGAATAAGGCTTAGCTTTAGAATTACAATAATAAGCAGAGTTAGAATTATGGTTAAAATTAGAATTAGAAAAAGTGTTATAATTAGGATAAGAGTTAGGATAAAAATTAAAATAGGGTTAGGGTTAGTGTTAGGTTTAAGGTTAGGATTATAATTTACTTAGGGTTAAGGTTAAATTAGGGCTACGACTCAATTAGGGTTCTAGGATAAATCTTGCTATTAGCATTAAAGTGAAAGTTGGGGTTAGGATGATTGGGGTTAGATCATGGTTACAATTAGGGTTAGGGTTCAATTAGGGATAAGGTTAGGGATCAACTAGGATTAGGTTTCAATTAGGGTTATGGTTCAAAAGGGTTTAGTGAGCGTTAAAGTTAGGTTAGGGTTAGGGTTCTTGATTAGGGTTTAATTATGGTTAGGGTTAGGGTAGCATTCAATTAGGGTTAGGGTTATAAGATATAGCTTAGAGTAAAGGTTAGGGTTAAGGTTGGGGTTCAGGCTACAATTCAACAAGGATTAGGGTTAGTGTTCAATTAGGGTTAGGGTTAATGTTAGGTTAGGGTAAGAGTTCAACTAGGGATAGGGTTAGGTTTAATTAATAGTATAGTTATAATTAGGGTTCCCATTAGAATTAGGGTTAGTGTTAGAATTACAATTATGAATAGAGTTAGAATTATGGTTACAATTAGAATAAGAATTAGGATTATAGTTAGGTTTACGTTTATAATTAGGATAAGAGGTAGGATTAGAATTCAATTAGGGTTAGGGTTGAATTAGGGTTATGGTTCAATTAGGGTTCTAGGATAAATCTTGAGGTTAGCATTAAAGTGAAATATGGGGTTAGGGTTAAGGTTCTAAAATAAAGCATGGGTTCAATGTTAGAGTTAGGGTTAGGGTTCAATTAGGGTTGAATTTCAATAGGGTTAGGGTTCTATGATAAATCTTGGGGTTAAGGTCGAGGTTAGGGTTTGTGTTCAATGCTAACCTCCACCCTAAACTTAACCCTAATCTTAATTAATTTAATGTCTTCCATGTTGTGCTATGAATGCTACTAGCATATATTTTATATATATTTATTAATAATATATATAAAATACACCAAGAGATATTCTTCTCGAGGAGCCTATTTTTAATAAATTTCTCACATAAAAGTGCAATAGGCACCTCAAGAAGGATATCTCTTGATGTATTTTATATATATATATATATTATTAATAAATATATGTATGCTAGTAAGGTATCATGCACATTGCATGCTATTACATGTTGTAAAAGCTTTGCTAGTGGAAGGGTGAAAGTTTATGGAAGTTATCAACATAGTGAAGATACTTTTAAATGTGTCAATAGTATATGTTATCTTAAAAGGTTTGCCAATAAATATGGTCACCCCAACTAATAAAATACTTTAAATACTTTCAATTATTAGTACTAGAATTTTTCCACAAAGACCCCCAACCAAGAAATACTAAGCAACCCCTATCTTAATATTTTTGTTATAATATTCATTTAATAGTTATGGTTGTATATGAATACTTTTATTTTCAATGAATAGTTGGACTGTAATTAGATCATTAGTTAAGTCGAGAGGCTTCTTACACTCACATAGTGGAATGAAAAACTTGTGTACATTTTTATTCCCTGCATTTAAATTGATGATGAAATGACATGCAACTGGCAATAAACTTGAGTAACGGTTGGCTTTTTTTTTATAAACTCTTGAGTAACAGTTTGCTTTTTTTTCTTTGTTTTAAATCACTTTAAAATTATAAGAAAGAGTAGTTGGGAAAGCAATCATAGGGATATCAACTAAGATTCAATCTATGTGTGGAATGAGACATATTAAGGAAACATAAAGTTTTCTCTGCACCCATCATCTTCCTTCCATCTAAGGAATTTCAAAACTGAGTATGGGGGCCACTCACATTCTATTTCATTTAATAACTCTTCTTTTCTCTGCGGTATACTCAGTTAACTCTCGAGACTTGCCAAAAATCAATGCAACTCAAGGTTTAAACCACAACTTAACATATGATCATCAACTTCGTACATGTATCAAATTTCATCTTTCATCACTTCAATCTATTTACATGTTGATTGAGTCTATCTTTTATGTTTTGGTTAATGATTAATACGTGACATTGTGGTTGATAGATATTACCATTGTTACTTAGTTCCAACTAGGCCAGATAATCCATGCAGATTTGAGATGTTGATATCATGTACCACAGATTTTAGAGAGTATACAAAATCCGTAATGGTGACAAATACTTGCGAACATTGCCCAACATATGATGTTGTGATCAACTATTCGGTGAGTCATGGACCAAGAGTGAATTGCAAGGTGAAGAATGGGAATCCATTGAATGCATTAGAATAGTGGACCACATAATACAAGGGTCCCTATGGCCAGTTTCCTATCTTATCTGGGGATTATCACGGTTGTGGATCTTGATCACATTCAATACTCTCTTTGATTTTGCATAGGCTGCAATGCATGCCAATAAGATTTGTTGTATATGTCCCAAGCATGAATAAAATGGAGAATCTGATCGATAGGGAATATTTTTCCCCTTGCCTTTTTGATGTTATTGTATTTTTTTCTTTCTTTTTAAAGTGTATGTTTAAGTTATTTTTTTGTTTGGCTCAAAGACATTGCATTTAAGTATTTTTGAAATGAAGAGGAAAACAAGAGGAGGATGAGATGGATAAGGAAGTTTATGATTTGCTTTGGTAACTGTGTCTCTTCAAGTTTCTTATTCATATGGGGTTTGCCTCAGACGTCAATGATATGTGGGTTGCATTTTTTTAGGAATTTTTATATGGTTAATATCTATTAAGGTAATTTGGAATTGGATAAGGATAAGTAGTTATTTAAAAAAAACAAAGATGCTTGGTTTCCAGGCTATCTCTTTTTTTAAAGAAAACAGTGGATGCACTTGTCTTTCATCCTTTTCTTAAGAGTTTAAGGTCTCTTTTATCTTGTCATGTTGGTGTAAAGAGTTCTTAATTTAATTCTAATGAATACAATTTTGTAATGGTGAAAATTGTGTATTGTGTCTCTTTTTATGATTATATTTGGAAAATAGGTAGCATGTTTCATATAAATAATTGGTATATTTCATGGATTTGTTTGATTTTATTTGTATACAAATTTAATAATTGATTTTTATCTTTAATATTTTTGTTTGTTTATTTAAACCGATTTTATGTCAAGAAATAAAAATTAGTTTGATTCCTTATGATTTTAGATTCAAAATTAAAGATATTTCCTTTTGGAGTCATTAAATGAAATAGGAAAAGTTTCAAATTGTATTCAAGGATGTTGTAGGAGGAGAAATAATAATTTATTTTAACACACCATCTAGATCCATGAAAGAGTAGTCATGTTACATCCACAGAGCATAAATAGACTATCAACATTAAAAAGTAGCAATAGTTTTTTATTGTATATTTGACATTATTTTTATTTTTTATATTTGAAAAATATTAGAGAAAAATGGATCTTATATGTTTTGATTTGATCTTATATGGATCTTTTATTTTTTGATTTGATTTATTTCCCTACCAACCTATTAAAAAGATATAAATCAAAAGCTTTTGTACTTCAAAATATTTTATGATTTTTTTGAAATTAGAATTTAGTTTAATTTTTCAATATGAAATGACCATACAAATAAAATTATAAAAAAAATAGAAATGTTGCTTTTATATTTAAATATATATATTTTTTAGTTTATTCTAAAACTACAATTAGTAATATTATTATTTTTAATTTATATTTAAAATCTTAATGTATCAATCTTAAAATTATAAATGATGAAAATAGGCGCCTCTAGAACTCTCGGTGTATTTTATATATATTAATAATTAATATATGTATGCTAGTTTATAAAGGTATCATGCACATTACATGTTGTAAAAGTCATGTGTTAAGGAAGTTATCAAACATAGGGGCACAAATTTATTGAAGTTATCAAACAAACATAAGGGGTCCCTAATTAAAGGTACTTTAAAATATGTCAATAGTATATGTTATCTTAAAAGGTTTGCCAATAAATATGGCCACCCCAATTATTATTAGTACTACAATTATTATTAGTACTACAATTTTCCCACAAAGGTTCCCAACATACTTTTCAATTAGTGTCCATATAGATGGCCCCAACCAACAAAAAAAATACTTTTATGTGTCAATAGCATATATGTTGCCTTTAAAAGTTTTGCCAATAAAGTAGCCACCCCAACAGACAAATATCTTTCAATATATGTAAAATAAGATGGGCCCATCTAAAAAATACTTTCAAATGTATCAATAGATTTTTTCACAAAGGTGACCAACATACTTTTCAATTAGTAATATTACAATTAGTAATATTATTATTTTTAATTTATATTTAAAATCTTAATGTATCAATCTTAAAATTATAAATGATGAAAATAGGCGCCTCTAGAACTCTCGGCGTATTTTATATATATTAATAATTAATATATGTATGCTAGTTTATAAAGGTATCATGCACATTACATGTTGTAAAAGTCATGTGTTAAGGAAGTTATCAAACATAGGGGCACAAATTTATGGAAGTTATCAAACAAACATAAGGGGTCCCTAATTAAAGGTACTTTAAAATATGTCAATAGTATATGTTTATCTTAAAAGGTTTGCCAATAAATATGGCCACCCCAATTATTATTAGTACTACAATTATTATTAGTACTACAATTTTCCCACAAAGGTTCCCAACATACTTTTCAATTAGTGTCCATATAGATGGCCCCAACCAACAAAAAAAATACTTTTATGTGTCAATAGCATATATGTTGCCTTTAAAAGTTTTGCCAATAAAGTAGCCACCCCAACAGACAAATATCTTTCAATATATGTAAAAATAAGATGGGCCCGTCTAAAAAATACTTTCAAATGTATCAATAGATTTTTTCACAAAGGTGACCAACATACTTTTCAATTAGTAATATTACAATTAGTAATATTATTATTTTTAATTTATATTTAAAATCTTAATGTATCAATCTTAAAATTATAAATGATGAAAATAGGCGCCTCTAGAACTCTCGGCGTATTTTATATATATTAATAATTAATATATGTATGCTAGTTTATAAAGGTATCATGCACATTACATGTTGTAAAAGTCATGTGTTAAGGAAGTTATCAAACATAGGGGCACGAATTTATGGAAGTTATCAAACAAACATAAGGGGTCCCTAATTAAAGGTACTTTAAAATATGTCAATAGTATATGTTATCTTAAAAGGTTTGCCAATAAATATGGCCACCCCAATTATTATTAGTACTACAATTATTATTAGTACTACAATTTTCCCACAAAGGTTCCCATCATACTTTTCAATTAGTGTCCATATAGATGGCCCCAACCAACAAAAAAAATACTTTTATGTGTCAATAGCATATATGTTGCCTTTAAAAGTTTTGCCAATAAAGTAGCCACCCCAACAGACAAATATCTTTCAATATATGTAAAATAAGATGGGCCCATCTAAAAAATACTTTCAAATGTATCAATAGATTTTTTCACAAAGGTGACCTACACCTAACCAATACTTTTTCAATTGATGTTAACAAAGACAAACCCAACTAACAAATACTAATGTGTCAATGACAAATCATTAAATGCACCTTAAATTTGTCATTAGAAGTTTTGGCACTAGATTTTTTCACAAGAGTGACCCACACCTAACTACTTTTCAATTGATGTTAACAATGTTGGCCCCAACTAACAAATACTTTTAAATGTGTGAATAACACATATCATTTAATGCATCTTTAAAAGTGACCACCTAACCACCAAATACTTTTCGATTGATGTAATAGATTTTTTACAAAGTTGGCCCACATTATTAGGTGTTACCAACCTCATAACCTCAAAGCTTTCAATACAACCATACTATGGAACACATGGTCTAGCACATTTAATTCAAACTCAATAATTTGCCATATCATAATGTATCAGGCATTGGAAAATATCATAATTTGGCACACTATGAAAAATACCTTCTACTCTTCGATCAAACACATTTCAACTCCCTCCACATTGTATATATTTTTTCAAATATACACCTCCTATCATAATTTGGCACACTATGAAATATACCTCCTACTTTTCGATCAAACACATTTCAACTCCCTCCACATTGTATATATTTTTTCAAAAATCTAACATTATATATATTTTTTCAAAATACATCATATTAAAGATATGCTTGTTCAAGAGATATAACCCCCTAGAATGACCATAAAGTTACATCCTACATTACCCAATAGACCTAGTATTTCAAGATTTGCCATGTAGATTTAACTGCCCGGTAGGCAAGTTCAGGTTGAAACAAATAAACTTGAATATCCACTCTTAATTCAGCACCAAAATTTGAAGTTCAATCCAGCACGAGAATTTTAACGGGTCTGCTAGATCAATTCAGGCAAAATCAATTTAAGATATATTAAGTGCATTTAATTCTTTACAAAGAGAGATAAGTGACCAGTCTAAAAGCTACTGTATTAGTAAGCGCATTTAATTGTTTACAAGGAGAGATAAGTAAACAGTCTAAAGCTACTGTAGCAGCAACTGAATGTTGTTGCACCACATTACATATCTTGAAGCTCTTCTTCCTCATCATCATACTCCCCTTCTTCATCTGCGGTGGCATCCTGATATTGTTGGTACTCGGAGACCAAGTCATTCATGTTGCTCTCTGCCTCGGTGAACTCCATCTCATCCATCCCCTCCCCTGTGTACCAGTGCAAGAAGGCCTTTCTCCTAAACATGGCTGTGAACTGCTCACTCACTCTCCTGAACATCTCCTGAATAGAAGTGGAGTTCCCAATGAATGTTGAAGCCATCTTCAGCCCAGTAGGGGGTATGTCACACACTGTGGACTTCACATTGTTAGGGATCCACTCCACAAAGTAGGATGAGTTCTTGTTCTGAACATTGATCATCTGCTCGTCCACCTCCTTGGTGCTCATCTTCCCTCTGAACATGGCAGAGGCTGTCAGGTACCTTCCATGTCTAGGATCTGCAGCGCACATCATGTTCTTGGAATCCCACATCTGCTGTGTAAGCTCTGGAACAGTCAGTGCTCTGTACTGCTGGGACCCCCTGGAGGTCAGGGGTGCGAATCCTACCATGAAGAAATGCAGACGGGGGAAAGGTATCAGATTCACAGCAAGCTTCCTCAAATCTGAGTTTAACTGGCCGGGGAACCTCAGACAGCATGTAACTCCACTCATGGTTGCAGAGATCAAGTGATTCAGATCGCCAACTGCACAGCAAACAAAATACCCATATCAAAAATGACGTCAATTGTGAACTCCTACCTCATATAGAACCATAAAATCTGCACCTTAAATTCTACAGTAAAACCAAATCAAAGCAACATTTAACAGGCCTCGTAACCCTGCATCCTATATCTAAACAGCACACCCATGTAACCTGAAACAGGCTTCTAAAGCTGTAATCCTGCCTTATAAGATCTGTAAAACCTACATCTCAAATCCTACAATAAACCCAAAACAAAGAAACATTTCACAGGCTTCATAACTCTGTATCCTATATCTAAACAGTACACCCAAATCAACATGAAGTGAAACAGGCTCCTAAATGTAAAATCCCGCCTCGTAAGACCCATTAAACTTCAATCCAAATCCTACAGTAATCCCAAATCATAGCAATATTTAACAGGCCTAGTAACCCTGCTTCCAAAATCCTAAAGAGTCCTCCCAGAACCCTGTAACCTTCAAGAGGGCAAAACACTCCAATTAAAACAACCACATACAAACCCTAACAACTCCATTAACCCAAACCCTAGGGCGTTTAAGAAGTAAAAAGACTTGTCAAGTGAAATGCTTACAGCTAGGAGTGGTTAGCTTGAGGGTCCTGAAACAAATGTCGTAGAGCGCTTCGTTGTCAAGGACCATACACTCGTCTGCATTTTCTACCAGCTGGTGAACAGACAATGTAGCATTGTATGGCTCCACAACGGTATCAGAGACCTTGGGAGAAGGGAACACAGAGAATGTGAGCATCATTCTATCTGGGTACTCTTCCCTGATTTTGGATATCAGCAATGTGCCCATTCCAGACCCAGTGCCCCCTCCAAGAGAATGGCATACTTGAAATCCTGCACAGAATTTGGAAAAACAAATAAAGCACTATTCCGCGAAATCTAAAATGTAATCCTCCAAAAAATCAGAAAGAAGAGCCATGCAAGCCAACAAACGCACTACAAGTACAGATTAGTCTAAGGAAGGTGAAAAACCTTGTAGACAATCGCAGTTTTCTGCCTCTTTTCTGACCACATCGAGCACAGAATCGATGAGCTCAGCCCCCTCAGTGTAATGGCCCTTAGCCCAGTTGTTGCCTGCTCCAGACTGACCGAAAACAAAATTATCAGGCCTGAAGATCTGGCCATAAGGGCCTGACCTCACACTATCCATGGTTCCAGGCTCCAGATCCATCAGCACAGCTCTTGGAACGAATCGCCCACAGCTGGCCTCATTGTAGTACACATTCACTCTCTCCAGCTGCAGATCACTGGTCCCCTGGTATCTCCCAGTGGGATCAATTCCATGCTCTGCACACACCACTTCCCAGAATTTGGCCCCAATCTGGTTGCCACACTGCCCTCCTTGAATATGCAGAATTTCCCTCATTTTCACTTCAAAACACACTACAAACTAAACTCTGCAGATGAACAATCAAGAGCAATATCACTTGCAGAAAAATATGAAAAAGCAAATGGGATATGGAACGAATTTGGTCATATTCATGTCTATATATAACTGAGAAACCCAACGGCTAGAAGATGTCCCCACTCAACTTTCAAAGTGGAAAAGACCCGTTGAAGAATGGGATTAACTGTTTGCTCATCTAACGGCTCTTATTTACCTAGTTAACTGAATTGAATTTGAAATTGTTTGTTGGTTCTGCGTTTGAACTTTGAATTTTGTCCACTGGGTCAAAACGATCCTCCATATTTGATGGGTAGTCATAAAGTTTAGCAATAAAAACGGCATTATTGACTGGTGTAAGCCATGATTACAAGTACTAGATAAAGCTTCAACATTTTGATAAAGTAGCCATCAACGGCTGAATCTGCGCCGCCTCGCTGGCTTTGGAGTTGAGATCATTATCATTTAGGTATTTCAAACATGTTCTTGCCATCATCTTAACTCCTAACTCCTACTCTCCAGGAGTTCACGTAACCACGGAGGTGCCATGCTGGCACTCAAATTAAATATATTGTTAATTAATTGAGAATGTGGACAACCTAATTATTTTGTTTTACTATTAGTTAGGTAGTAACATTTTATAATGCATGTTTGTTTGGAGCTTTCGATACTAAACAGGTGGCATGTATTACTTTTGACAAGTCACATTACTCACAGTCAGTAATGATTATGGTGGTATATTTGCTAGTTAATAACAAGTAGCTTTTAATATTATACATTTGCTTTAAACAATTATTATGGTATATTGTGTTAAAGTAGTTCACTTGAAATAATTTATTAGTTTTATGAATATTATATTTAAAAGTTATTTAAAGTTATTTTGATATTCATATATTTTGTGAGTTGTATTAACAATAATATAAAAATTATAAGGAAAAGCATATTTTTAGTTTATCTTATGTACTTTCTTCATTCTCTAGTCTTGTATCCACTACAATGCATATGTGTGCAAATGCCTTGTAATTTGTACTTTTAAGTACATAATAATTTGTACAATGCATATGTGTAGATGATGGCAAAGACATAAGAATAATGACTATGTTGTTAATTTATTTTTTAATATATATTGATAAGATCATATAGGTGTCTACAACACGGTTGTGCTATTAAACGAGGCGTAATCTTTAACTCCAAGTGCATACCATACAAGCTCTTGCAAATTTTTGCTTCAATAAATATCCAAATTGATGTGGAAGGATGGTGGCCCTTTAGGTAGTTTCTCATGTATAGACACATCTTGTAAGCTATTAATCTTCATTAACTCATTTTTTCCCTAAATTTTCTAAAGGTTTCATGTCTAGGTTATAATAGAATTTATTATTTATCATTTTTCCTTCAATCATTTTGCAATTAGTTTCATTGTTGCTTGAATCCTATAAGTCTAGGGTAATTTTAAAAATTAACTTATTTGCGGTAAACTTTGTGTGACCTTTAAATCTACCCTACAAAGTGTATATGATACGTCTGAAGTTAAATGCATTAACACTTTGAAATATTTATCATAGTTACCATCCATAAAATTATGTTTATGGACATAATTGTGTGTGTTGCCTTATTTGTTTTGTAACACATTCATAACCTATGAAAATTTGTTTCCCTTTAAGTTTGATATAATTATATACATTTCACATATACATAATAGATTTGTGTTGATGGGTTTTGATATATGTTGGCACCTAATATATGAAACCCTTTTCATGGCTCTATGTATTCTTGTATTCCCCTTCTTGTTGATAATTGATATGAAACACCTTAAAAGTAGGTTTTCATCTTGTGCTCTTACCAAGCTTCATGTCTCATGTTTTTATATTTTGTTCTTTGTCTCTATGTAAAATTAGATCTTACTAGCTACGCTCTTGGTTTGCGTCAGTGGATACCTAGTTCTAAAAGTCTAAGTACTTTTTTTTAATCGATGATAATATTTTATTTTATTAAAGATAAAGCAAAATTTACAAAATCTTTAGATTTGAGTCCATCCAACAACTTCCAAAAAATATCTAATAAACTAGCATAGTTTCCAACAAAGCAAAAAACCCACTACCATATCCGCCTGTTAACTACCCTACCAACTATTACCCATACCCCAAGCTGTTTACAATTTCTATTCAAAAACAAGGCTTAACCCCATAAGCACGTATCAAAAGCTAGAGTAAATATAGTAAACTAAAAAAAATTTAAGCTTTGTGTTTACACATAAGCCTTAGAAGTGTTGCCCAACTTCAATGAACAAATCTCCATAATTGGCTTCAGCTTCTTCCTCAGGCATAAACCCTTCTTCTCTTGCATCTCTACTCTGGCAACATCTTTGAGTCCCTCTATGACCTCCTCGACCTCCATTAATTTGACACAAAGTTTGAGCGCTTTCGACCCCCGTTCCGCTCCTTCTCTCCACATGGCTTTGGTGCATCCTTTTGGCCACCTGATAAAAAGATGGTTTAACTCTGCTACTTCTGGGTCCCCACCTTCCATGCTTTCACCCACAACAAATCCCTCTCCTAGTATAGCCCGCTCCAAGATGTTTTCCATGTCCACTAAGAAATCATTGTGCACCAATTCTTTCATTACTTTCCTTACTTCCTCCACCGACTCTCCTAAGTCCAACCCCCAAGCCATGATTAATGAGTATATATCCATATTAGTTTGATATATGTGCTTCAAATCTTTGAAACCATTGCCCAAAATTACTTGCACAGATTGCACCACCTGCACATCCTTGAAAAGAAATAATCCTCTCAGCCTCTTCACGGTCACTTTTCCAACAAAGGGATCCAATTTCCCCCTCGATTTCAGTGTGAAATTGACCTCCATTTCTTCTTTGATATGCTATCTTCCAAGCTACCTCACACTGCAGACCTAATACATTCCTTGTTACCACACACCAAGAAGCATCAAAGGCAATGAAATGTGTATCTTTAATACACATCAAATTACCAACCATCTCCATTAATTTCGAACGTACGTCTAGTGCCAGCAACACAACCTTCATCAATGCTTCACGTTCTTCAGGAATTTCACACTCAATCCTCTACTTGCTAATGTTTATCCCTTCTTGCATTAAATGCATCAGACAAAAATCCTCCAAAGTAATTCCACTAAAATCTTCAATTCTAAATACATCCACCTCTGCAAAAGATAGAGCCCATTTTGAGAGGGTATCTGCTTTGATATTTCTAGTTCTCCTAATATGACTAACCTTATAGTCCTCAAAAGGAGCTAATTATTCAATGATTTTCCTAATCACTCCCTATAAATGTCAAGCATCAATTCCTCCTTTTACTATTGCTTGAATGATTATCAAGGAATCACCCTCCAAATGAATCCTTGTTGCCCCTAACTTTCTGGCTAACTTAATTGCCATTAAGGTTGGTGTTGTTTCAGCTGCATTGTTAGTTCCTTCATTCAGTCTCATTGCACCTATGGCTAGCGCATTCCTATTCCAATCACGAACAATACTACCCACCCCTAATGGACCCGAGTTTGCTTTTGAAGCCCCATCAAATTTTACCTTTCACCAACCTTCCTTTGGTTTCTCCCATTTATCCACCTCTAGAGATGATTGAGTCGGATTAACCCAACCAAGCCCCTTAATGGGCCTAAGATGAATTCCAAGCCATCGGGCCTGAATATGTTTGTCCTCCAAAGTAAAGGGGATCTTTGGATTAAAATAGGTTGAGGCTACTACTCCTACTACTTCCTCTAAAGAATGATTGATTCTATACATCAATCTATCCAAAGACTCACCTTTTTCCAGAAAAATTCTCCTATTCCTCTCTTTCCAGACTTCCCGAATTACTATAGATGGGCTTACCTTCCATACACTTGAGAAGGTTGATTTCATCTTTCGCATTGACCACCCTTCAGAAACTATCTTTAAAGTATTTATTAGGGGCCCGTACCATCCTAAAGACTTCAATAACATATCCCAACATGAGGCATCCATTTTGCAATGAAGCAGAAGATGATCTATTATTTCCTCCTCTTTTTCACACATAACGCATCTTGAGGGCCCACAAAAACCCAAACGCCTTCTTCTTTCCCCTGTTAAAATGTGCCCTCGGATTGCTAGCCAAGCAAAAGTTCCCGCTTTAGGTAAGTACTCCTTTCCTCAGAATAAATCAACCAGCCAAACTTCATTCCTAACACCAGCATCCAAAAGATAGTAACCCAATTTAACTGAATATTTGTCATGCATAGCTCCACACCAAGCTACTTTGTCTTCACAGTTTGACCTCACAATTTTACGAGAGCTTAGAATCTCCTACATGGTTTCTCACTGCCAATCTGATAAATCAACATTTTGAAGAGATTTCCAACCCCAATCACCTCTAAAACCATCTTCTCTAAACTCCAGATAGTTGCTAACCTTTTCACCCTAGTGTTGTGTAAACCAATTTCAAATTTCCAAAAGGTTTTCATTTTCTTGCAAAATTGGGAATCTAGCCCACGAATCCTCCCAAAATTTTTCCCTTTGACCATTTCCAATTTGCCATGTTACATGATCAATTACTACCTGCTGACAAGAAATTATAAAATTCCATATGGCAGAGCCAGTTAGGGGATTCCACATGGTTAGGATCCTATTATCTCCCATTGAATCTAGATATTTATCTTTTAAGATTTGGACCCACAACTGAGAAGGTTGGGAATAAATATTCCAAACCAAATTTTCCCCTAAAGCCTCATTCATTAGGTTCCAATCTCTCAAACCTACCCCACCCTCGCCCTTTGACTTACAAATCTCTTCCCATGCAAGAAGGGAATTTTATCTTGCTCATTCACACCATTCCAAAACAAAATTTGCATCCTTTGACCAATTACCTTTATAAGTTTCTTTGGAATTCTTAAGCACATCATTGAAAAGATAGGAATGGTAGAGATAACTGAATTTAACATCGGAATTATTCCCGCAAAAGTTAACCATCTGCTCTTCAAACCATCCATTCGTTTCTAGCGACAATCCACTAGATCCTTTCATATGGTTGATTTACTGGCTCCCCCAAAAAGAGGGATACCCAAGTATTTTCCTAGTAAAGTGCCCATCTTCATCCCTAAAATGTAACAAATCTCCCTCTATTTCTATCCCTTAGTATTGAAGAAAAAGGTTTATGATTTTCTACAGTTTATGCATTGTCCAAAGGTTGCACTATATTTATCCAAAACACCTTTAATCACTCTGGCTTCCCTAAAGGAATCTTCTCCCATCAATAAAGTATCATCTGCAAATTGCAAATGTGATATTGATTCAAAACCTTCAGCCACCTGAACACCTTTCCAAATCCCATCACTCCTTTTCTTAGCTATCATTCGACCCAAAGCCTCAACCATTATGATGAACAAAAATGGTGAGATTGGGTCACCTTGTCTTAAGCCTTTTTCAGATTCAAAAAAACCCTATGGACTTCCATTCACCAGAACTGAGAATTGAGGAGTTTTGATACAACTTTCTACCCATTTTATCCATTCCTCACTAAAACCAAACTTCAAGAGAACTTTTAATAAAAAGTCCCTATTCACTTCATCATACACTTTCCTGATATCTAATTTTATCAACATTTTTTCTAAATGTTTTAGCTTGATAGAGTGTATCAGTTCATGTGCAACAATTATTCCTTCATAGATATAACGATTTAGTGAGAAGCCACTTTTCTCCAATGAAATAAAAATATCAAGAACATCTTTCAATCTATTGGCCATTACCTTTGATATCACCTTATAAATCGTATTACATAATGAGATGGGCCTAAATCCATTGAAAGATACAACTTCCTCTTTCTTAGGTACAAGAGCTAAGAAATTATTATTGAAATCTTTTAAAACAAACCCACCCCTTCTTGATTCCTCAACTACTTCCCAAATGTCATTAGCTAGAAATCCCCAACATTTCTAGAAAAATAAAGCTAGAAAGCCATCTAGTCCCAACACTTTGTCACTTCCCAGAATAAAGAGGACATATTTTACTTCTTCCAAGGTCACAATCTTTGTCAAAGCTACATTCTGTAAATTTAAGACACGCTAAGGAATTACATCTAAAAAATCATTTTCTTGGGGTGGAACATTTTGAGTGGCTCTAAAAGCCTTAGAAAAGAATTGCACAACTTCTTGGAAAATTTATTCCTTTTCCGTTAGGGTATTACCATGGATATCTTGAATTGAGAGAATTTTGTTATTAGATCTCCTTAACTTTGTCAAATTGTGGAAATTTTTTGTATTTCGATCCCCCTCCTTTAACCATGTCTCTCTTGATTTCTACCTCCAGAAGGTTTCTTCTCTAGCCAATATCTCTACATATTGCTTATTGAGATCTTTTTCCTTATGAAATTCCTCCTTCAACATACCACCTTCAATTACTTTCAAGTGCAACACCCCCAACTCCTGTTCTAAAATGAGCTTCTCTAAGAAAATATTTTTGAAAACCTATCGATTCCATTGCTTTAATTCCTCCTTTACAAACTAAAGTTTTTTGAAGAAAATGAAAGCCTTATAGCCCTCCCTCATTGGTGTATTAGACCACCAGCCAATAACTAAATCCAAAAAACCATCTGCCCTAAGCCACATTTTTTTCAAATTTAAAAGGGCATCTATTTGGAACTGCATCTTTTGGATTCTGACACTCAAGGGGATACTGATTTGAACCTATAATAGGAAGAATTTCGGCCTGAACTGTCCATTGGAAGTTATCCCAATTGCCAACTAAAAAGAACCTATCTAGTTTTTCAACTATATTAAAAAAACTGCTTCTTCTATTTGTCCAAGTGAAATTGCCAGTTTTGAACTGAATATCAAAGAGACCATTATCTATGAAAAAATTATTGAAATATTTATGTTTCTGATTTACCCAACCAATCCCACCATTCTTTTTAGATGGTCGTAAGATTGCATTAAAATCACCTCCTAGGAGGAACAAAAGATCACCATTTTTTTGAAGTACCTCTAAGATTTCACACCATACTTGTTTCATCTCTGAACAATTATTTGGCCCATAAACATTTATGATATTTAAGTTTGCAACCAATATCCTTGAGAAAACACTAATCCATTGCTAAGATTTTCCTGATTTGACTTCCTGAGTCTCCACAATCGCCTCTATTGAAAGTATACCAATAGCTCCAGAAGCTCCCTTTGCTTCAACTACATGGCATTTCCAAGTGCCAAAATGTCTCTTGAAAGAGTTTGTTTCATCCCCACTAAGTTTTAATTCCTACAAAATAACTATATCTAGTTTCATTTGATCAAAACACCTCTTGATCAAATGTATCTTGTCAAGGGCATTGCAACCCCTGACATTCCATGATAAGACCTTCATGGCTCCTAGGAAAAGGCTATGCCTTTTCCCGATCTCAACTCTTTTTGGCCCGATGTGCTTCCTACAATTTCTAATTTTTCCTTTGCAGATTTTGGTCCTCATTTTTTATTCTCCCCTACCTTTACCTTAACCTACTTAGCAAGTGTTTGAGCTAGTGTTCTCTTCTCTACAATGCCCAATTCAAATCTTAGGCCTAATTCATCCCCTCCTCCCCCTTCCTCTTCAGTTGAGGATTCATATTCTAGATCATCATACAAGCTCCCCTACTCTCTAGCTTCCTCAAATGAGCTCTCCAGGTTGGGGATTGGGGAGATTTGAATGTCTTTAAAATGGGTTATGTTGCTTCATAGTTATCCTCCACTTGGAATGTTTTTTCTTCCACAAAAGTTATATTTTGAGTCTGTCTATTTTCAAGTTCAACTTTTGGGATTTCCCCCCTTTGGTCCAATTGAGGGTTATTAATGCCCTTTTGAGAGCTATTGGTGTAGTTTGTATCTCATCTTCATCTGATCCCTGTGCTAGAGTAATCACTTTAACAGATTGTTTCCTTGTAGAGTCAAACATTTTTTCAGCCCTTCTACCCTACTCACTACTTGTAGTCTCCTTACATGAGCCTTTAAGTTTATCCTTTGGAAGAAAATCCATTATATCTATGACCTGAGCATCCCAACCATTCCTTACCTCTTCAACCTGCTTGCAAGGGGCTCACTGTTGTCCCGAATAGGTATCATGTTCGACTAGGAGCCCTTAAGGCTCCTTACCACCAGTTCACGTCTCCATTCTAGTATTCTTCTAAAATCATGATCTTTCCAATTAGCCCACATATCCAAAAACACATCTGGTTTATGCAAACTCCATTGTTCCTCGACAAAAAGCTCACAACGATTTGACATTGCTTCTAGGAAATCAGTATTTTCTTCCTGAAAGAGATTTTCCTTCAATATCAATAGATCATTTAAAGCATTGAACCTTAATCCTTTCCCTTTTTCCAAATGTTTACATTCTCCAATATGATTCCCTAATCCTTTGCAAACAAAGCACATTTCAATCATTTCTTCAACCTCAATCTCTTGCTTCCAAGTGCCCTCTCTTGTTTTTAACTCCACCATGTTGGGAAGGGGGTGTGCTGCCCACCAAAGAATACACATTCTTGCATACACACTATAGTCTTTATTCGTAACTGCCTCATCTACTTTTACAAAAATGTCTAGTTTGTTTCCTATTAACCTTAGGGTTTCCTCATCCTAGCACTCACATGGAAGATTGTAAAGTCTTATCCAAATTAGCACCTCCGTAATGGCTTCCTTCTTTAGGTTGAAATTTGAGGTCCAATCTTTTATAAAGAAACCATTTCCCCCCATTAAGAATGGTCCACTATTGAAAATTCATTCCTTATCCTTGGCATACAGACATATAACTAGATAAAAGTCATTAGGTAGGGTTTTCAACACTATTGTTTTTGCCCAGTGTTCATCACACTAGTTTATAACTCGTTTAAAAGTCAGCTAAGGCCCTCTCCACTTCATAAAAAATGATATTTCCTTAAAATGGCCCATTGAATCATTCCATGCCTTTCCATCAATCATTAAGGAAACTACTATGGTATGCTAAAGTTAGGGTTTACCTGTTTTGACAACTATAGATTCGCTTGTTGTTTTGGTCTCCTAAACTTCTTATCTAGTTTCTTCATGTCCATCGGAGCAGTCAACTACATATTGGCATACCCACTTCTATTTCTTGTGTCCCAGTTTAGGGACATTGGATTATCACTTTTCGACCTGACAACACTATGTCCATTTTTAGTTGGTGCCTTCCATGCTTGCTGTAGTGCTCACCATTGTGGGTTTTGTGACCTTCCCCCCATTCCACTGGTTAAAGGGCCACCTACTTGGATCTCTTCCATGAAACTCCTGAGCTCGTCTAGGCCCCTGGTCTCTCCTTCACTCCACCATTTTTTAACTGTCCACCAAAAGTCTAAGTACTTTTATTTTGCTTGTGCACTTTTGTTTTAATCATTTGTTGACTTGTTACAAATGATCATGGTTCACTTAAGTGGAATTTTTCATAACTCCATGTGGTGATTGGCTACTAGGTGTGAATAGGTGAAATCATATTAATGAATTCAATAAAGGAAATGAATCAATAACAAGCCCAATTCAATAATCCAATGATGTAATCTCAATGAAGTGTATGCAAATCAAACATGAAAGCAAATGAAATCAAACAAAACTAACTTACTTTACCTCCACCAAAATGCCTACCCTTACTCCATTGTAAAATTTGATTATACTAATTTGAATGTATGCAGATTACTCAATACTTTAGCATAACTTTTTTAACAAAAGTGATTTAAAATGAGTATAGTATGGACATGCAAGACTCGTAAAATTTATGGAGTTTGAATGGATAAATGATGAATGTTTTATAGATTTTACTGATGTTTGATCAATGATGTAAGATGTGAGATGAGATCAATGGATGAGGATGTTTGAGAAACAAGAGAAACATGCACGTGACATGTGTCAAGATGAAGGGTTGTGATAAGGAGTTAAGTGGTTCCATGAATAAGAAAACTTACTACATGAGTAAATGAAGTGGAAGTGAGTGAGAGTGAACTGAGGTTGATTTTCAATCAACTCACTAAATTTAGAGATGGTCACTAAATTTAGAGTTAGAGGAATAAAAATAGAATGATATATTTAAAAAATAAATAAAATAATAATCATATATTTAGAAAATAAGTAAAATAATGATCTTATTTATTTTTAGAGGAATGTGCAAAGTTAAACTAAATAAATTAGATAATTTATTTAATTTTGGAGGAATAATTAGCTAATTAAATAATTAAAATTATTTAGTTATGTTGGATGAGAAAAATGCATGATTTAATTAAATAATTTAAAAATATTTAATTGTGTGGATAGAGGAATAATTAGAAATTTAATTAAATAATGAAAAACTATTTAATTAGTGTGGATGGAAGAATAATTGGAAATAATTAAAAGATATTTAATTAACATGGGAAATGTGCTAGCTTAATCGAATAATTAAAAATTATTTAATTAATAGTAATGAAGGGGTTGATTAGTGATGATGTCAAGAAATGATGTTGGATTAGAAGAAATGAGTTAGTCATTTTTAGGTATCTACATGTTGCCCCTCTTTGAGACAATGTGTCGTGTTGTTTCAAAGGCATGCTACTAATATGAATTTTTTTAAGGTAATAATATGCCCTAGTGTGCCCCGATGGACCAAGGGATAACAATTGGATGGTAGGTTTCCCCCTTGAGAAATCAATCAAAAAAACTAAATTTTGAGTTGAGCTCATGATAGGTAAACAAGGTAGGCTTAGTGAAATAGAAAGGAAGAGGAAACAAAGTTGGATGGAAGAAAATTAAGGGATAAGGATGTATGGAATGAAGAAAATGGAGAAAAGTAAGGCTATGGGTGAAATTTTGGATTTTGGGATGAAGATGAGTTAGTATGGAAGAAGAAATTGGATAGAATGTAGGATAATGAAGAATGAATGAATTTTGTTTATCAAATATTGAATAATGGAAGCTATGAGTAGGTGATGAGGTGGATGATGAATATGGGATGTACAAGTAATAATAAGATGGAAAAGTGATTTTTCTTTTACTTTTGGTTATGCTAAAAATGTAAAGAAGAGTCCTTAATTTAATATAGAAAATGGACATTATGCACTAATGTATGAAGAACCAAGGTGGCATTGCATCCCTTGCATGGACTTTGACTATGCAAAAAAAATGATTATCCTTATTCATATTAGACATACTAAAACTTTGTTTGAATGTGTGAGAGAATATGATTTAAAGCATGATTGGCATAATGCATAAAAGTTATAAAGAACATGATATGCAAAGTTCATTTTTTATGCCTGAAGATACCTTGACACACATATAAGGCAAATATTCACCATGGTCATATTGTAAGAACATCCCACACACATAACATATGAAAGTAATGACTATGCCTCATTCCATGCTCCTCTAGACACACCAAGGTATTCAAAGATCAAGGTGGCTTTGAGTAAGCATCAAAAGGAGACAAAAGATAAATCAAAATAAAATACTAAATGAAAAACATATCATATCCATTGTATCTCTTGTCAAAGAGATTGTAATTGTTATCTTGGATTGTTCCTATTGTAGGGAAACATTTATCCATTAAGGCGTTGATTGGGATGATGAATTAAATTTTAGGTAATAGGTATGCATGTAGTGGGTTGTTTTAGTTGTGATCTCCTAACTTTTAATTTTCATGAATGCTCTAGGTTTCAATTATTGCATCATTTACTTTTTCTTACTTTGTCAAAGGTGATTGTAATGATAATTTTATTATGGGTGATGATTTTTATGGTGATGAATGATGAAGGGCTATTAATGTATAGGGATGTTGAAGACCTCTTGAGATCTTGCTACTAGCCAAGATAAAGTTAATTAATTGATTGATTGATTGATGATAGTGATAACATTGTTGATGATAAAAAAACACAAGGATAGTGTTGTTAACAATAAGAACACCATGATGATTGGGAAGCATACATCCTAATGATGATTCATGAGATAAAATAGATCAATATTTGTAGCAAGGCTAGGAACAAAATATGTTAGATGGTTTGATATCACACTAGAGTGTAGGTGAGATGAGATTGAAGAGGGTTGTTTGGATTGTGGGTGATGGAGGAAATTTTTATGGAAAATTTGTATTCATGGAATGGTGGAAAATGCTCAAAAAATCTATTTTTTATTTTTTAGAATAATTTATTTATTTTGAATTTTCCAAATATGTGAGTTTTTTAGATTTTTGGAATATTAATTTTTAAAATTTTTTGGAAGGTGTCAAGACCACTAGGTGAGCTAGAAGGAATATATCAAGATTTGTTCCAAAGCAAGATGTAATCACTAGGACTCTTAATTTGTGCACCAACCACATGTGATTAAATATGGTTTTACTTTTCCAATGAAGAGCCTAGGTCATCAATGAATTCACTATCCAACTTGGTGGTTGTTATTGCAATGAGGTACAAGTAGAAAATGTTAATTAGGTCTTTCAAAGCGAGTGTGAAGTTGTGTAAGAAAAACATGGACCAATATAGTGTTTTATTTAATTATTTAGGTTCATTTTTATTTTAGCTACTTAAGCTTACTATAGTGTCATAAAATTGTACCTCATGCCAATTTCACACTTGCACATCTAGCCCGCTGCATTTATGACAACTTGTCATATGAACTATAAAAACCTAAGTCAGAATTTCATGATTTCAACATCATAGGGGACAACGATGAAGATTTAATAGTCTGGATACCTCATTCTTGAGAAATTTTGAATAGGACACTTACACGACATGTGAATGTCTGTGTGACATGCTAGCATCCCTAAACTTTCTAAAATTCAAATGAGAGAATCTTGCATCCTTTTGCTATGACATGTGTCATTGTGACAAGAATGTGAGTGTAACAACTCTTCCCACCCATGCAACCTCACAAAACTCCTCTTCTCACTCTCATTCTCATTCATTCTTACCTTCTTGCATTCATTCTCACTCTCTCTCATTTGATCTTTCTCTCTCACTCATTTCTATCTTCTACATATTTTCTCTTGCTCTTCATAGTGAAGCTCTTTCATATTTATGTCTTAAGCAATAGTCAAGGCCCTCTTACAAGCAAGCACGCCATGTCTATCAATCCAAGAGGAGAGCCATGAGCTATTGGTAACGTTCACTTGTCTATTTACTATTGTTTATCTATCTCATTTATTGCATTCATGATAGGGGCTCTCCTCCTTAGCGAGGTTTTTTTAATCACACGTCTTTAAATTTCATGTATTTTTGTCTATCTCTATCTATCTAGTTTTCCATGGAGGTGGAAAAACCAAAATGGGAATTAACTAAGGAAAGCCTCAAAATAGTGCCAACATTTTTCTCTCCCTACCTTGAGTGAAAATGTACGAATTTAAAGAGTTGGGTGTTACAAGTTTAAGTATTTTACTCTCTATTTTGTCAAGGATGATAAAGCGAGGTGCAAAAATCCTTGTGGTGCCCTGTCATCCATGGTTGACACTTAATCCTCCTAGGGGTAGAATCTATGAGTTTTAAGGTTTCTATTTCTCTAAATCATAGATTATAATTTTATTTCCAGTTTCTATTATTAAGCAATCTTGTTATTCTTTCCTTTGATAGTTTAGCTTCCTATTTGATTAAGTTATTTAAATATTACTTATTTTCTACTTTGTCACTTGATATTTATTCCTTGAGGTAACTGAGGGCTATTTGCTCCTTATAGACCTTTTTGTCTTGAGTCTCAAGTGTACCCTCCTTTACATTTTGGTGAACCTGACATGAATCAAATCATGTTGGATATTTTTATTAAAAAAATTAATGCCTTTGACAATGCATTCTCAAAACAATATTTTGATATGTTGGATGAGGCCCTAGATGATTTATTAGAGGTGTCTCCTATCCATAAATCTGATAAACAAACTTCATCAAAACCTTCTTCTTCTTTGTAAGTCAAAGAGTCTGTGAATGTGATTGTAGTCTCCACAACCCCTCAAAGGCCTAAGAGACTGGGTCAGTCATTTATGTGACTCCAACTAGCCCATATCCTAAAATAATTCATTCTATTCATGGGGTTCCTATCACAAATAATATGTTGGATCTTTACATGAGATTTATATAATCTAAGGCTCCCTCTTATAGAGTTGTAGCCCATAATTACAATACTAGAAGGAATCAAAAAAATCTCAATCAACCTACTTCTTTACCACCTTCTCAACCAAGCCTTCCTCAAGAACCTAAACCTACAACAAAGGCACCTAGGTAGTATGATCTTGTCAAGAAACTTCGTGTTACTCTTGCCAAGATCTCACTTTGGGATTTTCTTCAGACTGCTTTGGTTTACCAAGGTATGCATCAGGAAGTCCTTAAAAAGATCCTCTTTCCTTTTTCCACTAGTCCGACAAATATTAATGCACTCACTAATAGATCATATTCATGTGGATTCACATAATATTACATTCCATCTGCATGAGCTCTCACCTCCAAAAATATAGAATCAAGAAAATATTCTAATGTTAATAATTAACATTAATAATATTGGTATAGAACATGCTATTGTTGATATTGATTTGACACTTAACATATGTAGCATCAATTTGTTACCTAAAATTATAATTTATTCATCCTCTCTTGATGCTTCTTCTTTGTACATTCGTGGATATTGCCTTTTTCCACTAGTCCAACAAATATTAATGCACTCACTAATAGATCATATTTGTGTGGATTCACAAAATATTATGTTCCATTTGCATGAGCTCTCACCTCCAAAAATATAGAAGCAAGAAAATATTCTAATGTTAATAATTAACATTAATAATATTGGTATCGAACATGCTATCGTTGATATTGATTTGACACTTAACATATGTAGCATTAATTTGTTAAAGATCCTCTTTCTTTTTCCACTAGTCCAACAAATATTAATGCACTCACTAATAGATCATATTCGTGCGGATTCACAAAATATTACGTTCCATCTGCATGAGCTCTCACCTCCAAAATATAGAAGCAAGAAAATATTCTAATGCTAATAATTAACATTAATAATATTGGTATCGAACATGCTATCGTTGATATTGATTTGAAACTTAACATATGTAGCATCAATTTGTTACCTAAAATTATAATTTATTCATCCTCTCTTGATGCTTCTTCTTTGTACATTTGTGGATTTAGTAATACCGGTTGATAACCCTTAAGCATGATAATCTTTCCTTTGAGGTTGGGATTCATTACCATACCAACCCTAGTTTATGTTATGCCAAGACCATTACCCTACAACATTCTCTTGGGAAGACTGGATGTATTCATGCTTTGGGAGTAGTCACTTCTACTTTGCATCATTCTATAAAATTTGTTGCTAATAATAAAGTAGTCACAATCAAGGCTAACACTAATGCTATACACCTTTGTGAGGCAGAAGTGATTGGTCAAGCCTCATTTTCTTCTACTTTAAAAAAAGTATCCCTTTGTTATATTCTAATCCATTGACATCTACTCCAATAGTGTCTATTAAAAAGGCTACTCTTGAGATAGATGTCTCTAAGGAAGATCATCTTGAAGCAAAGAATCCTAAGTCTACCCCTTTCGCTTCTTATTCTAAATCAAACATGTGTCTTATTGATGATTGGGGGTCCTTAGAATTTACCAAATCCTATATCGGGGAGTACAAAGTAGTCCCTATCCACCTGGACATCCCGACGATCACATATGGCTCTATTAAGGAAGTTGATTGTCCTCCTAGTGTTTGTATTCCTGCTAAAAAGAATAATATGATCACGCTTATGTTAAGAAGGATTCTCATGCCTCTTTTAAGGAGGCTAGTGTTTGTATTCCTACTAAAATTAATTATTATGTTCCTATAAAGGAGTGTGATACTTATGGCTAGTATTAAACTCTTTATACCAATCTTTCTTCTTTCAAGGAATTACAAACACGTTATGGTCTAGGCTTCAATCTCTTTTCCAAATACAGTTATGGATTTAAAGGTTGTGGATGTAATGAACAAAGTATTAAAGTTCCCTTAGATGTTGATCCTCATAAACATAAGATTAGACTTGGATACTATCACACATCTAAGAGGAAACCATGGTTGAATGTCAACATGATTTTTGTTGAACCTTATCTTAAATTAATTCATTCAAAATATATTGAAAGTAAAGTAGATTCTAAGGAAGTTCCTCTAGATGTTTTCTCTTCAAATGAAGTGCTAGAAGACTTCCTAGGTGCCTACTCTAACTTAACTTCTTATCACCATAAATGCTAATTCTCGCATCACTTGAATAAACATGCATATTTTGGAGAATTTTTCATGAGTATCAATGAGAAGGCCTCTTTATCTAATGTGGATGATAGAACTCCTATACCTCATGTTGAAGACTATATCACTCTCCTTAAAGGGGATACTTATGATGTTCTCATGGATCCTAAATCTTCTGAAAAAGTGATTAAGATTGGAAAATGTCTCTCTTCAAAAGAATCTAAATAACATGTTGATTTATTACATTCTCATCTTGATATTTAATCACTTGTTCATATGAGGTCATGCTCGGTATCAATGAATCTATATTGATTCACAATATTGTTCTATGTCTCAATTTCAAGCCCATTAAATAGAATATTCGCAAGATGAATCCCAAGGTTACTTTATTATTCAAGACTAAGATATAAAATCTTCTAAAAGTTGGTTTTATCTATCTTATTGACTATTCACCTTAGATATCGAATATAGTCGTCGTTAGTAAACTTAATGGTTGTATTTGTATTTGTGTACATTTTTGTGATCTCAATAAGGCTTCTCTTAAGGATGATTTTTTGTTGCCTAATATTGATATGATTATGGATTTGACTACAAGCCATGCCTTATTAACCTAGAAGATCAATTTAAAACAACCTTCACAACCCCTTCGGGTACCTTCTATTACACAGTCATACCATTTGGGTTAAAGGATGTTGAAGTAACTTACCAATAGGCGATGACTCTTATCTTTCATGATTTCATTCACAAAATTCTAGAAGATTAAGTCGATGACATCTTGGCTAAGCCTATGAATCATTAAGATTATGTCAAAAATATTCATCTTATCTTTGAAAGGCTTTGAATCTATAAGATGAGACTGAATCCTCTTAAGTACATCTTTGGCATAGATGCCAACAAGCTTTTAAGATTTATCATTTCTCATCATGGAATTGAAGTCGACACAAATAAAAATGATGCAATTCTTAACATGCCACCACCAAAAAACATCTCTCAAATATGTAGTTTGCAAGGGAAGATTCAAACAATTCGTAGATTTGTATCTCATTTGGCTGATCATACCCTTCCATTCACATATTTGTTGAAGAAAGATGTCCATTTTTTATGAGACGATGAGTGTGATAAATATTTTAAGTCAATCAAAAGTTATTTATCCAATCCTTCTATCTTGATGTCAGCTATGCAAGATAGACCCTTTTTACTTTATATCTTTGCATCACCTCATGCCTTAGCAACTCTATTAGCTCAACATGATGATGATGGTAAAGAAAGAGCAGTCTATTACATTAGTCATATTTTAATTGATTATGAGACTTGATATTTTGCTATGGAGAAACAATGTCTCACTCTCATTTTTGCAACAAAGAAGTTGTGACATTATCTTCTCCATACAAAAAACCATGTTATTGTGAAATGTGATTTTCTTAAATATTTATTCACTAGAACTAATCTTTCGGGAAGGTTGGAAAAATGTGTAATGTTGCTCTTTGAGTTCAATATTAAATTTGTGACTCCAAAAATGATCAAAGGACAAGTTATTTTTTATCAATTGGTGAAAGCTCCATCATCTCACTACTTCCCTAATCTAGATTTATTTCTAGATGAACATTTATTTGCATTAGACCATAAACCTCTATGGGAGATGTACTTTGATGGATCAAGATGTCAAACGAGCTCTAAGGAAAGTGTAGTTTTAATCTCACCTGAAGGTAATTCGGTTCCTCTATCCTTTCTATTATAATTTCATTGTACTTATAACATCGTTGAGTATGAAGCCCTTATTGTTGGCTTACGTATCACGATGGCATTAAAAATTAAACATATTCACATTCATGATGATTCCAAACTTATTGTAAATCAAATCACAAGAATGTATCAGGCTAAGCAAAGTAAGCTATCTTAGTATCAAGATTTTTCTTTATCCTTGCTTGATCATTTCTCTCCCTTCATGATAGATAGTGTCCCTAGGAGAGAAAATCGACATGTAGATGCAATGGCAAGCACAAACTCCCTTGAACCCTCGAACGATGGTCTAGAGGAATACCACTTTGTGGTTTAGATTCTTTTCTCTCCTACTGTCTATAATCAACCTGAACCCAATGATATTATGTGTGCTCACATAGATTTGGGGGAATGGTACTCTCATATTTATAATTATCTAAAGACTAGAATTTTTCTCGATGATGCGACTAAAAATGTTCACACTTAGATACAAAAAATTTCAACTTGACATATTATCTTATCTGATGTTCTTTATCAAAAGTATTATAATGGTCTTCTTCTTTGGTGTCTCATTGAGGTTGAAATACCCCTTTCCCTTCAAGAAACTCATTCGAGCTTTGGGGATGGACATTTCGGTAGCAAAACCTTAGTGTGAAAACTAATTCATATGGGATATTATTGTTAAATAATGGAGCAAAACTCCTTTTCCTTTTTCAAGAAGTTTCCTCAATGTCAAAAAAATAGAAATCTTATCCAAGTTCCTATAAGAGCTTCAAAATCAAACCTCTCCTTGGCCAATCATGAAATGGGGCTTGGCTATTATAAACACTAAAAAATATCCTGAATGATATCATACGCTTGAATCAGGTATACTAACATCATTTCCTCTTGAAACCCATTCTCTTTTTTCTTAATTAATTAAATTATCCTATCAATTTAATTAATTGCATCATTGTTATCTATTAACCTAATTCATCAAATCAGGTTAATAAATCCCCTTTCACGCTAACATTTCATCTCATTAAATTAAATAAATCAAACTATTTAATTTAATTCCGTAAGTCTTCTTATTTAATTAAATAACCCTAAGTTATTTAATTAAATGTCATTTCACCTTTCCCCATTCATTAAATCATTCAATTTAATGAATATCACTTTAAATTCTTCTAAAAACCCCTAATTGTGTGATTAACACTGTTTAATTAATAATTATCTAATTAATCCAATTTTCCTCCAAAAGGGGAATATTCCCTTGGAATATTCCTTCCCTTTTTTTACAATTAAACTTTGTTTTAATTTACAAAATATCATTTTTCCTCACCCATGAGAATATCCCAAAGAATATTCTCTCTCCATTCATTTGAAAAAGAGAATATTCTCACTTGGCTTCTTGAGCAAGTTAAGCTTGAAACCTCTTGAGCAAGTTAACCTTTGACCTCTTAAATAGGTCAAAAGTGTGTTTGTTTGGAAGGAATGAGAACCCTTGATTAAATCTCATCTTGCATTCTCACCCATTGGTGAGAATCCATGATCCATGCCTCCAATTTCTTTCATCCTTGACCTTTGATTAACCTTTTTTTATCTCAACCCTTCATTTCTCATTTGGAGACAAATGGATCCATCTTTCAATTTGCAAACTTATCTTGTTTGAATCACTCACACTCACACTCATCTTTGCTCACATTTAGCATATTTTACTTTATTTTTAGTTGCATATTAACTTTAAGCTTCCATTAATGGCTTACATGTATCCATTTAGCTTGTTTATAAATTAGGGTTTGAATCTTTTTGGTTTAAATCTAATTTAGTTTAGCTTAGAAATCACATATCTGAATCATTTAGCATAAAATCATATTAATTTATCTTGCATCATGTTCAATTTAGTATAAATCATGTTTCCATCCACATATCACAATAGTTTCATCAATTCTCTTCAATAGAGCCAATTGGAACAAGCTCACTGATCATGAGATTGGGAAAGAGTCGTTGTTCCACATCAACACGACACCAATTCCAAAATGGGATAGTTTTAAATGGGTTAGAGTAGAAATTTAAATGCTTTCACAGTTCATAATGTTTAGTTTTAATAAATGTTTAGCTTAACTTTCATTTGAATGATCTTTTTAAGATTGCGTATTAGTGGCTACGTTATACTTCGATTCTTCATGAATCAAGTGTAATCGACCCATACTAGTATCCTTGATTGACATTCTAGTGCTAGAAGGAGGGAAAATTGTCCATTTAATCAATTTCTATCTCGAATTCTGTTCGTTTTGACTTTTGTAGGAAAGAGTGACGCCCAACTTAATTTCAGCGACACCTTTGCAGGGCATCGCCATACAGTGACACTATTGTGATTTCAAATAATGACGCTTATTAAATGCCCCAATGCTGATTAAATAAATGGCGACACTAATACTTTATCAAGGTATTGAAAATTTGCAAACAGTGATGCTTGACAAAATAGCAATGCTATCATGCTCTCTAGTTTTTTTGTAGAGCGACGCCCTTATTCACCAAAGCAGCACTATCGTGTACAACAACTCCTAACTTTGGTAAGAAGTTTAATGATCATTTTTTAGCATGTGTTTTAGTTTTTTCCATTCATTAGGTTACTAACGTGCCTCTAACGTTATTCTAGTTTTTAGACTAACACGGTTTTGTAGGATTGGATGACACAAAGTTAAAGTGAAGAAGCATTTTCTTATCAAGATTTTATGATTGTAACAAGCTTTTGACACTTTGGGGCAATTATAACCCAATTTCTTATGCTTTTTAATTTATATTCTAGGACCTCACTAAATTTCATTTGGGTTTAAAATGAATGCTTAAATGGGACTAAAATTGAACCCTCATCTCATCATTTTCTTTTGGGTTTAAAATTGAACAAGGAAACTTGACATTTTGTTTGGTGCATAAAATGAATTCATCTTAGCTTTAGTCAATAAAATGAATCAGTGTCTACTTTGTTGTGACACACTTGTAGTTCGTATCCAATCCCCTTGCACTTCATGCAATCTTGGGTGAAGAGAAACACTCCAAGTGTACTTCACTATTTGTGTGCACTTATAGTACGTATCCAATCCCCTTGCACTTCGTGCAATCTTGGGTGAAGAGAAATACTTAAGTAAACTTATTCTTTGTGTCACCCTTAAGAGAGTACTTACTATGAGATACCCCACAACGAGAAACTCAAAGGCAAGTTCTTGCAAGCACATTTACTGGCAGGCTATATTAAAGGTTGGGAAATCGTGAGAAAGTACCTTCTATCCTAGACTATATAATGTACTGCACCTAGTACCATTCCTTAAATGGAACGAGAATGGTAGTAAGAGCCTTAAGTGGCAAAGCAAGTGTGTATATGACTGGGTGTTCTTGGTCTGTTACTAAGAGCCAAACTATTTAGTTACCAAAAATCCTTAATACTTGTTGGTGCAAGAACGGTCATTCTAAAGCCACCCCACATTTGTACTATTCATTGTTGAAACAAAAAAATCCTTAGACTCTTAGGATCTTCAAGATTTTGAGATTTGGTCTCGAGAAGTGTGTGTCATGGAGGGGAGCCAGTGTCACCAAATCTCTAACTGTTCACAATGCCTTAGTGTTTGGAGAAATCCAAGTGGGGACTCAACAAGTATGGCCATTTCAACCTAGGATTGTAAATGATTGTGAGTCAGTTTAATACATTGCTCTGTTCCAAAATGCTACAAAACATTCACTATCTTCCTTAAAATTTCAAACATTTTGGCTTAAATATGGATACCTTTTGAAATAGCCTTGATATTACTGCTTCTCCTAAGGATTTCTATCCTTAGAGATGACTTATATCTCAATCCATATTTTCCAAAGACAACATAGGCAATTATGGCTTCAACCTCATGATTTTCACAAAATAGACATTGTGAAGGTTATGATATTTTTGACATAAACATTTAGTTTGAAATCATAATCAAGACAAGTGTTTGTGGTAAAATAAATTCACTTAAGCAAGATAAATTGACACAATTGAACCCCATGTGACTATTTGGAGACCGATTGCTCCCGTGAACAACCTGATCTTGAAGTTGCTATCATTTAGCCAAAATTTGAACTCATTAATGAGGAGCAAACCAATATCATTAGTAGTTTGAGAAGCTACACTTTTTTAACAAAAGAAACACCCGCTTAGTGGAGAAACACTGTAAACATCTTAGACGAAGAAGAGGAACAAACCAATATTGAGGTTGGACGGCCCATATTACCACCACCTATGTGGCAATAAATATCTTCCTTTCTTCCATAAACTTGAACTTTTCTAGATGATCTCATGCAAAGTTAGGATCCCCAAAAGAAGGTCTACTGGTTGTCACTTCAAACTTAGGCATCTCAGTTCAAAAGCAATCAAAAACCGTATTTCAACACTCTACCTCAACAAAAACAAATTGTTAGTAAACTTTTATGAATGCACATTGAGGAAACATCCACACATGTACATGTTCTTTATGAGTCAAAACCCAAGTCTTTTTCATGATAATCAACTTATCTAAAACATTGGTCCTTTTCATGGTCTTGAACTCCTCTAAATGATCTATCACACAATCAAAATTTGTAGGGGAAGATCTACATGCCGCCATTACAGACGTACGTATTGTAATTCAAAGTTTGGTAGGAAGTGGGCCTTAATACTTTATCGCAATTATAACCTCTTGTTAAGAAACTATTATGCTCAAGCTAGGAGGAACGAATTAGATTTACATACCCACATCTATCCTCTCATTTAGGTCAACATTACTCTTCAAGATTGGAAAACTTTAGAGGTCTAGCATCATTCTCACTATCTTGGTCTTGGAAAACAAAGGTTCACTTTAAGTCAACATTGGGTCAAAAAATTCATTCACCCCTCCATCAAATTTCATCCTTCACTTCATCAAACTTTGCAAACTTTCAAGTACACCAAATTCTTTTGACTTGGACATCAATCAACCCAAAACCCTAACTTAGCTATTTTGTATGTGAAATGAATCCTTTTCCATGAATTTAGGTAAGTTATTTATCAAACTTGAATTAGTCTATCTTGAAGGTCATGAGTCTAACCTAAAGATTTACAAGTTCATAAACATCCTTTATCCCAACATCAAAACATCAAACTCAAGTCAAAAGTGTTGTCCCAAAAACATTTGTAAAGATCACTCTTCACATCACCCATATTTTCATCCCCCACTATCATCATTGCTCTAAAAAGACTTAGAGTACCCGTTTTACCTAGATTTGAGTTAACAAGAGAGTTCAAACATTACAAATCACAACACAACTCTCCCAAAGGTGACACAAAATTTATGATAAAGACAAGATCACAACACAAGAGAATCATGGAGAAAACCAAAGACACATTTACCTCAAGTAATCCAAATCCTTTAGAATTTGATATGAGAAGTCAGGTTACCCCATCACAACAACCATCATCTCTGTCAGGACTATATGAGATAGAAGACATCACAAACAATCCCTTTGAACTTACTAGGGAGGAAATCATGGAACACCAAGCCTTTGAAAATGTAGCTCCTATTTCCCCATAATTTGTTGCACAAAATTTGACACACAATTTCAAAAATCCATTACTAGGGCAAACTCAAACATCCATTCCTAGTCTTGCAACTAACCTTGCTAAGGACTTTGGTCTAGCTCTTCCATTTGAAAGCAACACACTTGTGGGTACCCTCGATACCAATCCTCCATCCCAAAAAACCACTTGGAAACCTACCTTTGGTGCTCCTCCCGCTTTCAAAGATCCCAAACAACCATATAAACCTCTTGAACTTCATTATTCCACCATGACCTCCACATATCAAGGACACCCCTCTTCATCCATACCCATGAGTACCACAAGTGGGCCCATCATCATGCAAATCAGTATAGACAAAATGTCTCAAAACAATACATAAAAGCATGTCAATACTACACCATAGATTCAACCCTTAATGCGGATAGGGACATCTTTACCCAATCCTCCCATTGGTCCATCCATACCATTAGTGTCACAAAACACATCCACCCCATCCATTATCAACCCATCTCAGAACAATCCCTTGGTCACGAATTGCACCAACCTAGGCAATACCTTGTTTACATCTCTAGCACAAGGAAATCCTTAAGACATGGGACAAGGGAATTTTTTTAATGAATGGAATCAAGGTTCTAGTGTGCCATTTCCATCACAAAATCTAATGGCACCATCTTCATCTTTTCCCATAGTCCCCTTTACCATGCAAAATCAAACAGGACCTCAAACTTACATTCCTCCACATCAATCCACCATCTTACAAGGGATGTTAAACCAAGGGAATTCTCCACCTCTCATCAACACTCACACTCCATCTTAGATATACCAACAACCACCTGATCCTACATTGCAAGTGCATGCCCTCGCTTTACAACAAGCACAACAAGCTTATCAACAAGCCATCCAATAACAACAACAACAACAAGAAGCAACCTTAGCAACACAACAACATTAGCAACAATAGTAAGCAACCTTAGCAACACAACAAGCAACCTTAGCCCTGCAACAACATCAAGCCCATCAAATAGCTTTAGCATCACAACAACAACAAGAAGCCCAACAACAAGCCCTCATGGTGCAACAACAACAATAACAATCCCAATAGCAAGCCCTCGTGGCGCAACAACAACAACAAGCCCTAGTGGCACAACAACAACAAGCCTTACTAGCTCAGCAGTATTCCCAATAGCAACAACAACAACCAACTTCTTACTATAATCCTCAACATACCATCGTCAATACAAACATGTTAGGAACATATACATTGATACCGAAATCACCCTCACAGAATCTCACACCACCATACACCCCATACAACACCTTATCATATCAAAACAAATCTGTCATACCACTGTATGTTCCTCCACCAAACTTGCAAAATTATCTAGCTTCACAATTTAAGGCATTATCGCAAGAAATTGAGGACCTTCAGATGGGAAAGACAAAGAAGCCCCATACACAGAATCTATGTCATTGTCCATTTGACCGAAACATAGCAATGGTACCATTCCCTCCTGGTTTTGAAATCCCCAAATTTGACAAATACAAAGGGAGAGGAAGTCCTGTGGACCATCTCAAAGAATTTAACATCATGTGTATGGATGTGGCCTATAATGATTCTTATTTAATGTGCCTCTTCCTTTGAAGTTTAACAAGTCCTACCATGGATTGGTTTTCTCTTCTATCTCTCGACATAAAAACTTTCCAAGAAATTATCAATAAACACTTCTCCTTCAACCTTGACATGGATGTAAGTCTAGAAGAACTATACACTCTCAAGAAAAAAAAGGAGAAACTTTCACTAATTTCTTACAATGATGGAGACAAAGAGCTAGTAAGAGCAAGTGGCCTCTCCTTGATGAACAACAAGTGGGAATCATCATAGAAAATAAAGATACAAATATATCATTCCACTTGAAAATGCAGTGCATGACATCTTATGACGATCTTGTCCCTAGAGCCCTTAACATTGAGAGATCTCTAATCTCACAAGTGAATACTCAAGATTACAAAGATCATCACCCATCCACTAGTTCAAATGACAAACCTCGTGTCTGGGCTAAGAATAAGAACACAATAAATGATTGCATTGTAGATTCTAAGGTGGTCCTAAGTGCCCCTAGGCCAAACAAAAATCATGTTGCTAATAATCAACCAACTGTGCAGCAAACAACACCTCCTCCGAATAATCAAATCAACAACATCGACATGCAAAAAAGGCAAACCACTAACAAGAACAACTGTACTAAACGCAAATACACACAGTTATCTGAACCCTTAGAAACCATCATGAAAAAGTTGGTAAGTCAAATTTGATAACACTTCCCAACTTTGCAAACTACCAAGAACCACAAGAGAAACCATCTTGGTACAATGAGAAAGACCTTTGTGACTTTCACAAGATCAAAGGACATAAAACAACAAACTGCATGAGGCTAAAAAATATTATCCAAGACCTCATAGAGAATGACACCATATTTGTTGAGGTACTAGCTAGGAATCAATATCTTAAGATATACAAGAACCCTATGCCGGATCATAACAAAGGGAACAAAAATGGAAAAGCTAAGGATTACACAAACGTGCAACATACCTATTCCAATATACCAGTAACAAGGACAATTTTTGAGACATTTTCTCAATAGTTTTAACTATAAGAAGGAGATATTTAGATGAGATGATACATACTGGGAGTGAAATTGATTTGCTTGATGTTTCCAACACCTTTGCCACCTTGCACAAATGTGATTCTTGAGAAAAGCTTTGGTGCTTGCTTTGGAAAAAGATTATGGTCGTCCTTCACAAAGGCATTCCACAATCTCTACACCTCCACTGGAGACTTGATTTCATGGCTGATGCTTCCAACCACCATCTTCTCTAATTCTCACTTTTTTCCCTTATCTATTTTTCTTTTGTCTTTGAAATGTTTTTTTTTTAGAGGTAGACGGATTGTATTTATAGATCTCATTGTCTCTCCACCTAAACAAAAGTAATCATAAATGTGATTTCTACGGTCAAGTCAACGGAAAATGTAGTTACCTCTACCAGTACAATTTGATAAGCAGGTTCAATTCGTGGCAGTTGATATCCATGCAACTATAATTACAATGAAATTATCATTCCCACATACATCAAGTCAACTGATTCTATGTACATAAAACTGTTTGTGTTCCCATAAATTATAAATTACATTATTCACCGTAATCTATGAGATATCATATTTCTTATGTACACTACTTAGTCAAGCATATTTATACTGATTTTGATACAAATACTTTGTGTTTATAAAATTTTTATTTGATTTCATTTTCATTCTGACCAGTGTTATTTTTCTCCAACTTTTCCTACACTCTTGATTTGTTTTTATAATAATAATAATTATTGTAAAAAGCTTTGCCATTTGAAATATTTCATGGCTTAGTTGATATACTTGCCTTTTGGCATGCACTATTCCTACTGACACTGTCCACCATCGCATTCTGCTATACTCATTTATCATTTATCTTATTTCTTTCTTTAGGAATTTTCCTTTATGTCTTCATAAAGACTTGACATGATAATGTACTAGTCATGATTTAGAATGGAATTAATATTTCCCTCCCGCACATGCAAAGCTAGTGCACTTGAATTTATCCTATGAAAATGAAAATGAAGTCTAGGTAATTCAAAAATGTCTCGACCTTGAAGTGATAAAATATATGTCTGTTGTAGTGCAACTGCCAAATGATGCATTCCAAACAATTCTATAAGAATACTTAAAATTTTTATTAAAAAAAATTACAATTAACAAAATTTATATTTATTTTTCTACCATTTTTTACACACAATTTTGATATTAGCTAAATTATATTTGCAACAATGAATTTCCAAACGTTCAAAATACCTTGGTACATTTAATATACTTTATTTTAAAAAAATAGAGAATTAATAAGAAAATTAAACTGTATTTCCAAACTAATATATTTCTAAAAAAAACCACCGTGTTTAGAATAGTTAGTTTAATTTATTTTACAGATGCAACATTCAAGAATTAACTATTAGCATTCGAAACATAAATATAATACTTAAGTTAAGAAATTTTGAAAAATCAATGATTTAAAGCAAAACATTATTTTCCCTTCCAAAGCATTAGCATTACTGACAAAACAATATCTAAAATAGATTAGATGACATGACATTGATACTTTCAAATTCAAAAGAAGCATTGGTTAATTACAAGTTACAAATAAATAACCCTAAAAACTTCAATTTTAATCCAAAAAACTACTTCTAATTTTATTAAATTGTAAATATTTTGCATACGTATGCACTCTTCCTAAGGACAAATGGCGTTTAAAGCGGTACATTTGTAAAGTTTTCATTTAATTGTGAGAAGAGTCTAGTGCAAGCATCATCATGGCTTATGGTGTGAAGTTTAATTCTGTAGCAAACTATTATTTTTGAATTCCTATTCAAATTTCAAGTTTACAGAACAAATAGATGGCACTGCAATGACATGTTTTTGGGCTTCTGGCAATTGCAAAGGCAATTTCTTCGACTTTTGTATACTCCTCCCTTTGTAGGATCACCGGTTCAAATCTCCATTACCCCTCTTCTATACAGACCAATGGGTAAAGCTTCACTATGTGATTTTACTTGGACATTTAAGAAGATTCTTGAACCATTTTTTCCCTTCATTAAGCAAATTAGTGGTCTATACTTGGGTTTTTTTTTCTCTCATTTCTTTTGTTCAAATTTTGTTTTCCAAACTTTCATTGCTTTAAACTCACAAAGATTTAGTGTCCCTTGCATTATGCATGGATGATACTTATTCAAAGAATTGCCATCTAAAATTTTCACTGACTTTTCCCTTCTACCATAAGAATTGTTTAAATCTCCTTTTGTGTTTTCTCTATTGCATGCACTTGCCTTGGAAAACGACATATCTCCTCCTAATCACTTATGCACCCATTTGTTGTTTTATGTGAACAATTTTGGGTTCATGAGTCCTGCCGTGAAGAAGCCCATTATCTATTGCAATTGGAATTTTTATATTGGACTTTCAGTGTTTTGTTGGCAAACATTTTTTTGATCAACTTTCAAAGTTTAATTGAATAGTTAAAAATGTAAGCATTTATTTCATTATACGAATTGGTCCAATGATCATTGTGGTAAGACATAAATCTGAATATGAATGGAATAATAATTATGTTTACTAAATCTAATTATATATTCCACCTCGCTTTTCTGACTCTTCCATTGTGCTCTAAAATGTATTGACTTCTAGTCTACTATGAAAAAGAATCTTAATGTTTTCTACCTCTTATTTCCAAAATTGATAGGCAGTCGTTAATTTATTCTTAAAATGCATATTAAAATTACTGTCTACTTTCCAAAAAAATTAGTATTGGTAATTTGCAAATAAATTTTTTCAAATGTTTAGAACAATTTCCCAGTCAAATTTATATAGTTTATGCTTGATTTGAGGAGAAAAAGGTATTTACTATTAATTGTTTATTAACCACATAATTAAGCATGGCTAATCAAGACATAGAGCATAGCCAAGATGTCCATAGCATAACCCAAACATCTTCCTACTCAACATCTACATTGAAAAGACAAATTCAATTGACCAATCAGACTTGACAAATGAAAAGACACATAGCCAAGATCTATACTAACAAAACTTATATCTGTTTGGCTTATGTTATGGACAAATTGATTATCACATTTTCATTTTCATGTGCATCCTATAGTAGGTTATGTGTCTTCCCTTGCTCCTTGATCAAATCTTTTCAATATTTTCTTTTGTCATTGATATGTCCAACTACCTATTACTTGATTTGTCTATTGTCTCTTGTTTCTTCACACACACACACACGCACACACACACACACAAGTATATTCCTTACATATGCAAAGATATAAGTATAGGTGCTATGATCCACACCCTACATAACAAATTCATACCTCGTACACATCTTTACATATCATGCACAATGCAATGGGTATAAAAAACCATGGAAGTTTTAACTCTTCCAACTACTTCAAAGAATAAATAATTGACATATCTTCAAATGTTTATAGCTCATAAATTCTTTGTCATGTACAAGCTTAAACATGGCTAGTAAAGACATGAAACTTACAATTTTTTTTAAAAATCAACCAAGACATACTAAATGAAATATGGATAGTCTAAATCTACAAGAACAAAATTAACATTTGTCCCTTCACCTATGTTTTGAACAAACTCATAATGAGCTTCTTCTTTCTACCCCCATCTTAAACTATACTATGTAATAGTTTCTCTACTCTAATCTATTTGTTTAAAATCAACCATTGTCATTTCTTTGTAACATGTAAATATCTTTATATGTTTCCATCTATATATATGTACATGTATATATATCCTTGTATATGTATCTAAATATAAATGTATGTATATATATGCATATATATATAAATGTCTTTAGAATATATAAACATCTACCTATGTATTTAACTATATTTCTCCACATGTATATACTTTTGTATGCCATATTCTACCAATTCAGCAAAGACAATAAGTTCGACCCCATGATTTGCAAGTGATAATTTCGGACTCAAACCACCTACACAAATATTGTCAAATATTGATACATACGACATCATAGCAGTATGCAACCTACCAAATTGCCCTACCAACCACTCGCCATCTTAAAAACAACTACTAAGACAAGTATCGTAAAAACCTCAAATATCAAACACAAATATTGTACTCCCTTGCAAGAACTCTAGCTCTTTCAGAGCACTTGTTGAAAAGATACTCACCAAATTTTTCTTTGAAATTAATAACAATAAATTGAATGGTCCTCAATTATATAAAGGACATTAAATTCTTAATTTTTAAGAAACTATCAACATGGGGTTATAATTGGTCCATTGCAGTTATTCATACCTTGCATGAAAAAAAGTGTAGAGCAACTTAAATTTGGGGGGTCCATTTAAAACTTGTCATAAAAGTCCATGGGGACATGGCCAAACCAACAACACATGTTTCAGGTGGCAATAATTTGAAGGTTGCACCAAGGTGTAAAGTTGTAGAAAGTGGGCCCTCTGGAACTTAGCGTGAAGGCTAAGCCTTAGCACACCAATAGGAAGCTACCACGTTTTTGAGAGTAAACTGCCTTTATTAAAAATGAGGAAACATGTGTCGATCGTTCATTCATTATTCTTCCTAGACAGCTTTCTGGGCCCACCATTTTCTTACTTTCTAGTATAGAATATAATATAAAGGCTGCAACAACGCGCCAAGACGGGTTATAGCACGGGTCAAAACTTTGTGCGAAGCTAGCAAAAGAGTGGTAATCCAAAATGTTCCTAATGTTAGATTAAAAGGTTATTACACCTATTGTAATAGATTACTAAATTAATCACAACAACAAAGCAACAAATATGCTCCCAAAGATATTTAGTTCTCCTCAAACACTATGCTAGTAACAAAGAACTATATGTAAATAAGTTTTCATATATTTATTTCAAAAAATAGTTTACAATCTTTGTTTTATAATATCAAATTTTATAAAAGAGAAATTTTGACTCTTTAGACTTTCAATTCTTGATTAATCAACATAATAATATCTAAGAGAACAAGAGATGATCTAAACAAGGAGATCAGTGTACTTATATCAGGAGAACAATGATCATCCTGTTGGGACGATTCATATTTATCCCTCTTACATTACATCAATATGTAGTTATCTTCTTGTTATGATTTTTTTTTACAATAGAAAAGTGCCATCTTTTCTCCTTAAGGATCAATCTACAAATGGTGACAAATCGCTTGTACATATTCCTCATTTTTTTATAAATTTTGGTGGATTAGGTACACCTCATACTCTTTGACTACACCATCTTAATCAATCTCTTTATAGCATCAAGTTGATCCTTTATAACTTTGAGATGACATGGGCTCTCATTACATCCCTTTCCATGTTATCAAACATATTCCTAATAGACATGGTACATACTTTCAACTTGATCATATTGTCCTTAATACCTTCAATAATCCTCTTAATCTTTGAAAGGTTTGGAATCTTGAAACTAGAGGAAATGGAATAGCTAGGATCCATTATTCCTCAAAATTTAATAGAAAAACCTTTGAGAATATTCAAAAAAATATGCATAAATGTCTTAACTTACATTTCGTTTTTAAAAAATTAATTTCTAAAAATATCCTTGTCTATTAAAAAATTGCATGGTACATCAATCATGTTGTGATGACGTATTTTTGATGGTTCATATCTAGTTTAGAAATATATCTAAAGTCATATGGAGTATCACCAATGCCTTGCAATATACACAATTATATTTGTCTTCTTATTAAATTTTTGTGAAATTTAGTTATTTTCCTTAATAGAATAAAATAAATAAAGATATCAAACTTTATGCATATGTTTCATTTCAATGGAAGATCAATATTAATAATTACATCAACATTTGTCATTTTTTCCCATCTTGCGTCATATAACTTTCCACTTTCCTTAATGAATGTACTAACTTTTTCTTCTAACAATAAAAATTTATCTAGATCCATAGTAACTATGATAGAATTTAATTGTTCATCTTGAGTTACTGCATCTACAAAAATAGAGGGCAACACCCTAAACTCTTCCTTCCATATATTTAACACTATGAAACTTCTTGCCTCATCTTTCACATCTAGAATTTTAGACTTAATCAAAGCTTGGAAATCATCAAGTTTTTCCTTCGAGGAAGTTCTATTTTTTCTATGTATTGGGTTGTATCAACAAAAACTTATTAACATATATGTTGTATAATTGTACTCACATTATTCACTATTATAATCTTGGCAAAGTCCTTAGTTATAATGTACTTTATATATTGACATATATTTGCTTCATTTAATAAATTCAAGATGTCTACTTATCTCATAACTTCAAAAAAATTGTATCTATCTTATTTCAACTAATGTATTTTTTTAATCAAAAGATTTACATAACTATTTACACATTCTTAAAAAGAAAATCATAGAATGAAAAATCCTATAAATGATTTATGCCAATTTTACTTTGGAATATCTAACTTCTACCTAGGATTCTCTCTTTTCTTCCTTAGCATCGTATAATAATGATTATAATTCCCTAGGATATTCCTTTCTAGCTCATCATATCCTTGAATAGGGACTAGTAACTAGGGAGTAGTGTTAGAGAAGAGATTTTATGTGCAATTACTTAAGAGTTTCTCATTTATCTTGTCATTAGTTATCCTTGGTTCTATTAAATCATTTTCTTAACCTCAAATTCTCTTCATCTCTTCTATATTGTCTTCTTGTAGCTTCTTGGTGGTTGCCTAACTAGCTTGGTGGTATGCACAATCAATGTTACATTTCGGGATAAAAATTTACCAACCCTTTTTATTAATAACTTCTAAGCTGGCTATTATGGAATGTAATGAATTTGGGACTTAATTTTTTATGGTAAGGGCCCAATGTAGTGATATTAGGGACAAATGTAGATCTTAAGTTAAATTGAGTTTCATCCTATAAGCTCCTAAAATTATCTTAATCATTTTTTCTTATTAATTAATCAAAAATTATAGTCTCAATACTGTCTTATCTAGGTAGAAAAAAACATCCACTAGCATTTATCATTTTTTTTTCATCTTTAGGGGTAGTGCTTTTTATTAGAGTAGAATTATTATTTATTGTTTAATTCTACTTTATGTATTAAGTTATTTTAGGTGGCGATGTGTCATTTGGAGGGTTAGTTGAACTCTTCAAAGATATGCAACACTTCTCATTTGCCACTTGGTGGAGCATTCTTGCCACCTTGAATTGAGCACTCCTATAGTGACTCAAACTATTTTTTCTATATGTACAAACTTTCTCTTTCAGAATATTATTCTATTTACATTCCATTTTTGTATTGCATTCCTTGTTTTCAATCTCATAGATTGAGTGTGTGCTTACATGACTCAATGATGCCAACATTCAAGTAGAGATGTTAACATTAACATGGTATTAGAGCCTATTCTACATTTGGATGTTGGTTCATTTTGATCTGTGAAATTGTTTGTGAAAAGCTAAAATTACATGCTTTCTATTTGATGTGTGTATTTGGATCTGTCTGGTGGAACGGCATTTGAATTGTAGGAAGGAATATTTAGCAACATAGGAGTCTCCATTAGTTTGAGCTCACTGGCGAAGGTTTTCAATGTGGTCGTTGTGGCTTTGTGTTTCTTCATAAGTCAATAGTGTGTCATCAGAACTCCTACATGGTGGCTTCCTCAATAGTGACCTATGCATGTGTGATGTCCTTGTTGCTTGTGACCTTTTCCTATTTAACATGAGATCTGCTACGTAAAGATGGTTTTGCGTGAAGATCTGTTGGATGAGCATTCCATCCAACAATTTTTGTTGTTTGAAAATATCATAGACTGTTTGACCTTTTGAATGTTATTAAAAGATTTCATTCATTCATCCATTATATCTTCATTCCCAAAGATACAGTGAATGTGTGAAGAAAGATTGTCGAATCTCTATTAAAATTAGTAGTTGGGCGATTTCTAAAGATACAGTGAATGTGTGAAGAAAGATTGTCGAATCTCTATTAAAATTAGTGGTTGGGCGATTTCTAGAAAAGCATTGGTTACTGGCCTGTTCTCTAGTCCATATGGGTGGGATTTGATCAACAGCAGCAACCACGAACTCCTGCACTACGCCTTCTCCATTGCCTGCGCACACCTCCATTGCAGGCCGATCCAACAACCTTGGTAGCAAGGCGTCCTTTTGTTGCATGCAAGGGAATTTTGCATAAAACACCATGTGCCTTTGGCATTTCGCAATCTTCCTCTCACATTTTTGGTTATCGGCTTGGAATTTGACAGTGCACATTCACGATTCAATCTTCATCAAACGTCTTAACACATTGCATGGGCGGCTCCCCCATTACTGGCAACGATTCAATAACACCCTTTTCATCGGCTTCATAAGCTCCAGTTCCACTATCTTGTGCAGGCTTCACATGCTACGCTCAGTCCTGTTGTCCCCACTAAATTTGCTAAGGATTTGACCACATGTGGCACTGATCAAATTTCTTTTGCAGGAATTGACTTGGACTTCTGCATAACTGACGTCTCTATTTACTTTTTTTTGCGCCTTATGACTGGGGTTATTAGTTTATAGTTATTGTTAGAATTTATTACCATTTATTATAATTGGCACTATTGGAATAACTAGTGGTTCTAATCATTCTCTTTAAATACTAATTTTTTTGGTTGTCAAGGTAAACTGTCAGCTTATTCAATACAAGTCAGTTTTTCAATTGTGAATAGTTTAGGAAAGTCCTTTCTATTCCAAAGACTTTAGCATTGAGATGATTGAAAAAATTGTTGTTTAACACATATTTTGTTTCCTCCTTTAAAAGGAAATTTTTTAGTTTCTAAGTGCAAATTAGGCAAATACGATTATTGTACATATTTTTTGATTAGCTACTCAAATTGAATATTGTTTTGTGAAAGTGAATATCACTTTCTCATTTCATTGGAAATGATATCACACTCCATTATAAAGTGTCATTATTCGTTACATTGAAATTGTTATATGCACTAAAATATTAAAGTGTCAAATTCAAGGGGATCAAAAATATAATCAAGGGAGTTTGTCTTGTGTATTATTCTACAAAATAAACATAATCCTAACTCCATTAAACTTCTATGGATGGAATCAATCAATGGAGATAAAGCTCAGGAAACTAGGATTACATCATGTCACTATGCATTTGGAACTTGAACCTACAACAACTGAAAAATGAAAATGGCATAATCAAAATGATGAAGCCTATGGAACTGTTGGGTGAATATTTTTTTTATCAACTAACTGTTGAAAAAATTGTTATATCAACCATAGTATGATGAGATAAAATCTCTCATCTCAAAAAGAGGAGGCTCCCTTCTTATTGCTAACTATGGTCAACTAGTAATTAACTAAGCTTATTTACACTAAAACTATCCATGGGTGTTTCCATATCATCTAATTCTCTTATTTCAGAATAGATGTTCTTTTACAAACTTAAAATAACAATCTTGTGATGCTTACAAAATGTAATGAACCACAAACTACTGATTCGAGCAATAATAACCAATACTCAATTTAGTTAAATGAAAGAGCAATTGAAATGTTACTAGCCAGTGTTAACGCCAAGAAACCCACAAAAGCACAAATTCTTTTGTTGCTTCCTATGTCAATTGGAAAAAGAAAATGTATGGAATATGATGCAGCCCAAAGTCTTCACCGTATGCCATGATGAGATCAAACAATCATAGACGATAACTTACAGCCCAAAGTCTTCAAGTTACTTTCCAATCAAAAACATAAACACAAATCCAAAGATGATATCACAACTCAAAGACTACAAAATCAGATTTAGAACTCCTTCTAGAATATTTGATTCCACACCACAATCCAATCATATACACAAGAGAATGTAATAGAAAGGACTTAAGAACAATTACAATGCATCACAAGCTTGATTCAAGACAAAGATTGAACGCCAACTGCTTTCTTTATATTGATTGAATATGATTCACACTTTAAACACAAAGTTTCAATGTACTCAATTTGGTAGTGTTTCACTTCAATAGCTAAAAGATCATCATTACAAAAGAGCCCCCTCTTATTTATAGAAGGAAGCTATGAGAAAAAATAGGAAATCTACAACTACTTTGACTTATTCAAAAGAAGAGTCCAATTTGATTTGGGACTATGCTCTTTTTACCTGTAATGGCATATTACAAAAAGACATGTAAAATATCATTTACAAACTACAAACTGCATAATGAAAAAATTGGAAAATAAACTAAGTGTCCGCAAACATATTCTCTTCTACATTTTTCTCCAGAAACTCTTCATATCATTTCAATGTCACCTGAACTTCAGTATCATTTGGCCTTAGTGTGTAATTGGACATGGCTAGAACTCATGTGATAGAGTCCTCTATGCTGACATACAACTTTTTGTGCATGTCCAATATCATCTTCAACTTATCCAGAATTACTTGGAACTCCACTAATTTATCAATGGAAGATAGTGAGAAAGCTTCTAATTCCATCTCAGTCTGAATTAGTAAAGTAAATTCCTGGAAAATTGTATCCACGAGAAGAGTTTTCTTACTGCTATCAATTATTTGACCCAAAATCTCCCCTATCTTGACAGTTATGTCTAACCCTTTATAAATGCTTGTATGTCAGGCTTCCTGGAGATCTTTTATCAAATCATTAAGGACCTATATCTCTTATGTTTTATTGCTTCCCAATACTCAATGTATATTTTCCTTGTGCGGATCACCCCATTCTAAACTAACACTTCCAACTTGAAATCTTTCAACTTTGTCCAAGCTTCAAGGCACTTTTCCACCAGCTACAATTTTTGAGATAACATGCCAAGTGTTTGAATCAACTCTATCTTGGCATCATTCACATCGTTAATCAATTCGATCTATAGAAGACTTTAAAAGTTGAGTTGTGCAATCAATCTTTCTATCCATGCATTCATAGCTTGGCCTTGTGCCCTGATCCTTTTAGCCTTTTGAATTACATCATCATCAACACATGTTGCAAAAAGTTCAATTAATTTAGAAGATTGACTTATCTTTAACAACACAAAAGTAAGTTGCTCCACCTTAAGTTTAAGTTGATCTTTGATAATCTTATCTGTATCATATATCTCTCGATCAAAGAAAATAAGACCATGCATTTAGCAACTAAAATGGTGAAGCAGGAAGATGTGAAGGTGGGATAATAATAGATTGGAAAAGAGGATTTATATGAAGAAAAATCAATTCAAAAGAGTTCACAATAAGAATAGTAGGATCCTCTTACTACATCCTTGAAAAGGTCTATGAGTTAACAAAAACTAATTCATAGGTGCATAGCCCACCTGACTTTTGTTGTGTATTTGATATAACTTTACCAATGTGGAACTTAGATATGTGAATCAATATCTTTCTTTGAAGGAGAATGAGTCTTATATGGAGACCATATAAGAGGAGATGATGACCTTGAATAAATTAGAGACATAAGATCTAGTGGATTAAAATCAAGGAAGAAATCCAATTGATTGTTTATGGGTATCTAAAGATAATATCAAATAAAATTAATAGTTGGAAATGTACAAGTAAATATTAGTGGTAAAATGTTACTCCAAAGTTGAGGGGGTTGATTTTGGTGAAATATTTTCTCCTTTAGTAAAAATCTTTTATTATATTCATATTTTTTATTGCTACTACTTATGATCTAGAAGTAGAGAAATAGATGTTAAAACTAAAATTTTGAATGGAGATCTTGAAGAATAAATTCATATGGAACACCAATAGTTTTTGGTAAAAGAAAAAGAAAAACTATTTTGTAGGTGTTAGGACTATAAAATTCTCACATTTTACTGGCCTTCATTCATCCACCTCTCACATGCCACAAAAATTTGTCACACCTAAATTTAATAATCATAACAAATTGTTAAGATTTGTGTGACAAGATCCATATTTCAACCCATGTTAACAAATGATCCCATCAATTTGGCCTTTGACACACAAGCACTCCTCTGGTCAACACTGAGCAAGAATTTTAAAACAACTGGTTCATATCGGTAAGATTAAGAGAAGTCTTTTCAAACAACAGGTAATAGCTTTTCAGCTTAAAAAATTTTGTACATATCAGAAAGAGATGAACCAATTCATAATGATCAGAGACCATGGATATTACATAACCAAAAAGACAACTCTTTTCATCTCATTGACGAAAGCTTATTGACAAGAAAAAAATAGTCAGAGCGAAGTTGTCAGATCATACCAAGCTCTTAACTCACATCGATGGAAACATCATCGACGTGACACATATTTTATTTTGCCGACGAGAAAAGAGAACAACTATTAGGGAGACTTGTACACTCAGGATGAATCACTCGGATCTTACCGACCATATGGGTTACACCGACAAAGGAAATTTTGGGAAGAGTCTTGCTGACCAATCCCAAATGAATAAAGTAGTAGATGGAGCATATCAGAGAGACCAAAGGACATCAAAGCAACATTACATTCTCTTAGTGATGGTTCTTTTCATGTTGATGGTAATGAGAAGGGGTCACCATTCATCGAAATAACATTGGGCGATGATCAAAAGGACTTCTGGTGATCTAGAATCGAGGAAACTTTACAACTTTCTCTCCAAAGTAGTATGGGTTGAAAAACAAGAGGAAGGCCTGTTATATAGCATTAGTAGGAAAAACATTTAGTCTCCCCGACCAAGAGTAATAAAGGACACCCCAAATTGAAAAGACATTCAATTATGTCTTGGAAATCAATTGGGAATGTATAAAACGAAGGTGGGAACACTTGTTAGATACACAAATTGGCCAAAAACTAAGGAAGTCTCACAGATACAATCTTGTCATTCTGACATTGAAAAATTCAAAAAACTGCTTGCATTCATGTTTAGAAGTAGACATTAATGGCCACACGAATGTACATCATGTAAATATTCTTTGAATTGAAAGAAGAACAAACAAAAAAGATTCCCAGAATTTGCAATAAGAAGGATGGGAGATTGAATAGAAGTCAAAGAATTCAGTTCGGCCAAAAGTTCACAAGTAAGCCTACAAAATTTTTGTAATTGAATTCAATTCTATTGCCTTGAAGGATTAAAAATGGAAGGTTCAAGCTCTGGAAAAACAAAGAGTAGGAAACAACAAGGAAGAGGTAGTCAACCTAGGGGTAAACAACAAAAAATTGAAATAGGGGAGGAGCCCAAAAAAAAAGAAAGAAAAACTAAACCAAGACCTTATCGATTAGTTACCTGGTTCAGGGCCAAAGACTAGAAGGTCTACACAACTAAGGGTTGATGTAGAAAAATTCAAAGACAAATGCAGACACATAGGAGATGCATGGACCCCTGTTAGAGGTTATGAATTATTCAAGTTTCACTATCACCAGAGAAATAGGTTTGAACTAGTGTGCAATCCCTGGAGTTTCAATTTGGGAAAACTGGTCGTTCCAAATGTGTTTGTGAATGTAGAGCTTGTAAAACTTCTGGAAAAGAATTATAAACCAAATCTAAAAGCCATCTGCAATTTGCAGGGTGAACCCTTTATACATATATCCAAGGCTACACTTTGTGAAGTCTTTAACCTAAATGACACATGTGATGATCCAATTGCACATGAAGATCTAGAGAGGGAATTTTGGAGAATGGACACAACTAATAAGGGGTGGAGATTGCCATTACACAGGCCTAGGAGGGATGGAAACCTTGCTTCACTTGAAGACAATGATGGGTCCCCTTTCCATGTGGATTTATTCAAACCCTACTTAAAACATACATACTTTTCAGTGTGTCAGGTATTATGGATTGAAGCCTCTAAATTCATGACAATAGTTCCGAAGGTGATTGCAGTAGATATTCAATGTCACAATGCAAGGCCATTTGATTATGTATCACACATTGTTAAAGGGATGGACTTAGGACTAATGGCAATAAAAAATGGATCTCCTACATTACACTTCAAGCATTATTCTATCCTCATGCATATGATATTTTATTATGGACAAGAGACAGGGATGTGGCCAGAAGAACTAAAAATTACACAACCTAATAAATAAAACCAACCACTACTAGTGGAATTGTGGATTGCAATTTGGGATAGTAGATTTGTGAGTTCTAGTTATTCATTTCAAAGAATATTTTGTTAAGATATTATATAGATTTTTTAATCACCCTGGTGATTATTCCTTGACTGAGGAGATTAAAAAATTTCTAAGGCCCAAAGATTTCAATCGACCCACAACTATTGGTCACAATTGGGGTGATTGGTATTGTTATATTGATTCCACCATGATTAGGGTGTATGGTTTGTAGGATACACCTTTTCTTCTCCCAAAATCAGTACCAAATAGAATTGAATATTTGGAAATTGTCAGACAAATGGACTATTCAAGTGTTATGAATCTGAGTGCTTATGAGAAACAATCATTCATGCCAAGTATTGTGTGTTTTGGAGACTTTACTATGTTGTCTAAGGAGGGATATGATTTGATCTTAAATAAGTTGTCTCATTTCAATTTAAAGAAGACTCCACCGAGAAAAGGATTTGATCTTGAAGGCTACATTGATTTTTCCAGAAAGAAAGTAAATTTGGTTGGATATGCTCACATACCCTACCCACATGATGATATAATCAGAAACATGGAAGAGAGGGAAGCAAAATTGGCCATTGATGAACATAATAGGAAGATAGAGCAGAGAATGAAGGAAATCAAAGAAGCATAAATATTGTCTTCTGAAAGTGAAGAGCCTACTGGGGAAAGGGAACATCAAGGTCAAATGGATAAAATTTCTAAATTGAGAATAAAGGAGTATCAACCACCTAGTAGAGAGCAAGAAGTTGAAGAAACATCTGATGCAGATACTAGGCATTTAGCCTATAAGTATTTTGTTTATGATGATGAATTTATAAAGTCTTTTGAATTTAGATCATTTTTATACAAGTAAAAGGGGAAAGCAATAAGGGAGTTTGTCACAAATGTTGCACCTAGCAATGAAGCCCAATTGTTGAAAACTTTAAAATCAGATGTGGAAAATGAGATGAAGGGTATGACTCCAGAGAGAGAGGAGATTGTTAGACGAATTAGGTGTGATGATTTTCCTGGGTTTGTATTTGAAGTCAACTCTTGTTTTGGATAGCTTCTTGCATAATAATGGTGTCACACATAAGCTAAGTCTAGAGGGAGTTACAAAAGTATATACATGATAAAAATATAATCCTGATGAGAATTTTCTCATGATTTGGGCCTTGTATCCTCCACACAAGAAATTTTTGATCATTGACACTCAGAAGGCATTTGGCCATGTAATGAAATTAAAGGTGGGAGAAACTGATCCTGTGGCTACTACTGATATTGGCATAAATGTTGCCAAATTAGATAAAGCACAAATTCAGATTTTGATCAAGGAAAGAGATATGTACAAAATGAATAATGAGAAGATCCTCAAAGAAAATGGTTTCCTGAAGGATATGGTCAAGGGTACACTGAAGGAACCTACAAAATTACTAACTCAAGGAGAAGGTTCCCAACCTAAGGATAAGAGTGAAGAATCATATATAAAAGTTCAAGTGAGAAAAACCAGATTTGATGCGCTCTTTGTAGCATTCCAAAAAAGGCACACCAAATTAATGGTTTGGATGAACAAGTTTTGGGGAACCTATTCCAAGAGTTATATTGCTATCTAGGAGCATAAAAGGATAAAGGACCGAATTTAGGAAAAAATCTAGGAAATACAAAAGAAGGATACTTTTGACGATGGAGCCATTACCTTTACTAAGGATATCATGAAAAAGCACCAGGGGTACTATGAGGATCTTCAAGGAGATACAAAGGAATTCACTAATGTTGCAATGGAAGGAGTGCCTACACTATTTAGAAATGATGGAGAGTTGAAAGATGGGAACAAGTTGATAAAAGAATGCAGGTTGATATTGCAAGGAGCATTAGAGGCAGTCAAAGGCGAGGATTCATCACTGGATGAGGCATGTGAACATTTAGAGAAAATGGCGATCATGGAGATAGTTGCAAGAAATGCTTCTGAAGATGTTGATACACATTTGAGACAGGATTATTTAGATCACATAACAAAAGTTCATTTATGGCTCACTAGAGCTTAGTTTGTTAATGTTTAATGTTGTTAATTTCAAAAGACATTAATGAAGGGGTGTGTCCTCTTCAAAAAATTGGTATATAAGTTTGATATGTAATGATTAAAGAGATATAGTGAATAGGAATAATATAAGAGAGATAGAAGAAATACTTTCAGAATTTTTATTATATAGATTATATTGTAGGGACCATGATGCATGCATAAATTTTTGTTGAAGTTAATGGAAGATCTTTAAATATATGTGGCTCAATATTGGTGTCAATTTTTTTCCAATTCAAAGTAATTATCTGGTTGTCTCCACTTTGCTACTTCTTTGTTATTTGAAGTTGTATATCCAAGTTGATATTTCAATTTCATCAAAACACATATATTTTTATTGTGTAGTCAAGTTAATTGGTTTCTACCAAAGAATTAAAATCCTTTTAATTGATTACAATAACTTGGGGGTAACATTTGGATCAATAAGAAGAGTTGGGTAATTGATAAGGTTGTCATACTATCTCCACATTGATGTTATCTTCTTATTCAAATTAATGATATACTTTATTTTGTGAATACACACTTGCTATCATTGTGTGATTCTGTTAATTGGTTCCTACAAGGAAGGATTGAAATCCTTTTAATAAATCACAGTAACCTGATAGGATCAATTGGATCATTAAGAAGAGTCTGTCAATCACATCCTTGCACCTTTATACAAGGTATAAACAATATTAAGTGCCAAACAATTAGAATTATAACTAGTACAAGCCACTTATTATAGAAATTTATTGACTCCACATACCCAATAGAGCACTGGTCCATCTCATTCTTACATTACTATCCAATTTCACATCATAAATTACTTATTGTTAGAAGTAGATTAGTTATCAAGCCTTCATCTATCTTACACTTTATGCCATTGTAGATAGATCTTTAAGCCCAATTAAATCACATGATTCTCAATCTACTTCCATTATCAAGGTCTACCTGCCTAGGTTTAGCAGAACCTGAAGTGTAGGGAGTCATCAACCATATAGGTTAACTCCATTCATTGGTTAAATAATGTTGCAAGTCTGATCATAGAGCCTGACATCCTCTTAAGATTTGTAACCTACATTTTTGAGATCCAACAGATTGGTGACTCTACTGTGGATAGTCAATTCTAAATCCAAGCCTTCATCATAGAGTCAAAAATATTGTACAAGACTCCATTGGGAACAAGAAATTATAAAATTTTCTCACTTCTCTAAAAGGTGAGTGGTGACTCTATTAGAATAAGTGCATGACTGGGAAGTTCAAATATACTTCAATAAAAACAAACCCTAGAAGTCAGACTATTAAAGCATCCTTTGAGATGAATGGTAGGAGATCTTTGCACCAAGAGAGCCCAAAAAAGAACAATGGTAGGTGGACTGATAAACATGGGTCTCTCGCTTCAAAGGCTAGTACAAGCAAAGACAAAAATAAAGTAACAGATGTAATTAATGAAGGTAGAGAGAACTCAGTAGAACAATTCCTTACAATGAATAACAATTTTGATCCATTGCATGGATCAAAATTCCATGATGATGATTCAAGCAGAGATCCTTGTACTCCTTTTGAACAGGAAAATACTAGTTGTCTTGTTTTTAGATGGAATGAGGACCCTAAGAAAGCAGAGGAATTCAAAGTCCGAATTGATGTAGAGCAAGATCAAATACAAAATGAATATGATTATAAAATTTCATCACAACGAGGAGAGGAAAACCATGAGGGGTTTGTTGATTACACTGTTGGTGATTTTGAGGGAATAAATAACCAATAATTTTGAGTACATTTGGAATGGAAAAGAAAAATTATAAAGAGAAAACAAATGATACAAGAATCCCAAGATATAGATTGACAATTGGCACAATTAAACATTCAGGCACCGAAACTACCCAAGTATGTCCCTCCACATAAACAAGGTGGTAATTTTAATTCACAAGGAACATCTCAGAACACAGGTGCTCCAAGTAATTCAAAAGTACCTCACAATGCAAGTGGCAACCCAAAACAACACACCCAACATAATGTACCACCAAAAAAATCCCAACCTCCAAATATTGGCAATGTTCCCCAACATTATCCACCACTAGGTCAACAATATACCCCACCACATCAGCAACAAGTGCCACATCAAAAGATATACCCTCAGCAACACATCCAACAAAATGTCTACCAACAACCTCACTATGGATATCGGTACCATCCAAATCCACCACCTATGAATCTACATCCATAGAACCCCATAAGCACATGTAGGCAATTTGATTTGGCAGGCTATCAATTATACCCATATCCAATGGACAAAAATTGGAGAAACGTGGTCCCCAAATTCACTAGAAAAAATGTGATATCAACAGAAGAACACATAAAAAATTTCAATGCCTTCACACAGGATATTGCTATGGAATACGAGGATGTAAATATGATACTATTCATGATGTCACTCATTGAAGAGGCAAGAGATTGGTTCAATGGTTTACTTGATGCTCCAATCAATTCAATAGCAAAATTTCACAATCAATTTCTAGAACAATATGGGAATCAGTGCGCCCTTGAGTTTTCCCTTCATGAATTGATGAGTATTCAAAAATACCAAAACGATTCATTTTATGACTTCAATAAGAGGTTTTCAAAACTATATAACAAAATACCACAAGGTTCCAAACTGACTGACCCAACAGCCCTAAGCATTTATTTGAAGGCCTTTGATCCAAAAATGGGGTATGAACTCAGAAATAGATGCCCCAAAATTTTGGCCGAAGCACAAAAGACAACATTAACCATTGAGAATAATGGGAAGGCTTCAGGGATGATGGGAAAAAGGGATAACCTTAGAGTTCCTCAAAACTTTAACAATTCCCAGAATAAGCAAGAAAATTAATACAAAAATGAAAGACCAAGGTTGCATGATATGCCATATAACAAAAACTGGAAAGATGGAAAACCTATAACTGATAGACCTAAGTATAAAGAAACTCTTGATCCCTTGAAGAAAAAGGGAGCGTACATGGTCAATAAAAGCCCTTGGTGTCAGGTTTGCAATTTTCCCCATTCTCAAGATCATTGTGTTGTGGCACAATCAATACAAGAAGAAGAGCTTCCATATGACAATGAAGAAGAAGATGCTACAATATATCTAACTTCACATACCCTGCATCCAATTGAACAAGAATATTCATCCTCAGGTGATGGAGGTTATCAGCATGATGTAAAAAATGAAAGATACAACATTCACATGGAAAAACAACAAATTTTCTCTGATCAAGAAAATGAAAGAATGATGAATCATAGCCTTCTTACACACCACCCAAGCCAAGGAGTATAAGTTGAGAAGGCCAACTGAGGAGGATATTAAAGAGTTGACTATTGCTATAGTCGAGCAAGCAAAAAGTAATTATAGGATGAGAAATAGAATAGTAAGTGCAAATGAGGGTACTCCAAGGGGATTATTTGTGAAAGATAAAGAAAAGGACAAGGAAAAACCAAAGAAGGTAGAAAATAAAGAACCTAATAAAAATGAGCAAAAGCATGTTCATAAGGACAAAAATAAGGAATTATACAAAAGCAAACAAAAGCATGATGAAACAAGAAAGAAGAAAATAAAGGAGAACCACTAGAATAAAAGAAAATAGCCAAGGTAGAGAGTGCTTCCTCATTTGACTTCACACAAGCATTGTCTTAGGTAAAGATGTATGTACCCCTATTGGAAATGATGAAGATAAAAGAATACAAAGACAGTGCAATTCAACTAATATCTAGTGAAATTAATAAAAATACAAGTTTGGAAAATAAAGAAATCACCAAAGTCAGTAGTAGCAGGCAGGGAGACGTGAAAGTTCCTGAGGTATGTCTCGATGTTACATTGGTGAATCCTCCACAAGTTGACCCATTTTTTACCACATTGCTCATAAACAAAAAAATGGTGAGGGGTGAAGCCACAATAGTGGTTTACAATTTGCTAGAGGAAGGAAAATTGAGAAAAAATGACCCCATGGAAAAAAAAAGTGATTTTGGGGGTTCGTACGAACCTAGAAGTTTGACCGAATCAAAGAGCGGTTTGAGTGAACCCCTTAAAATTTTTTCCGCCAAAAAACAAAAAAAAATGCATATAGGAGGGGTTTGAGTGAACCCCCTTGAAGAGGTTCGCTCAAACTAGGGTTTGAATGAACCCTGGTTTGAACGAACCCCTAGGGGTTCATACGAGCCCCCTAAATCCTCATCCCCTCCTTGAGACACACTAAAAACCTAAATTTTGGCACTTCAGAGCTCGGGTTGAGGATGAAAATGGAGGAATCTTCACAAACCCGACTAGAATCAGGTAGTCCTCAGAACGAGCTATCCAACAAATATAATTTTAATATGTTTTGGTTTTATTATGTATTTGTTTTTTTAGTTTTATTAAACATAAGATTTTCATCGAAAATGAAGGTCTGTGTTCTGCACATGTGGAAAAATAGTAGATTATCAAATTTTTTTTTGAAAAATATGAGTGCACCAGATATTGAAGTCCTTGATCCAACAAAAAATAAATTGAATTTTGATATATACAAAAAAGTTATGCGTTATACGGTCATGCTATGTATGAATTGTAATTAGTTTGACTTCAAAACTTGATTAAAGAAAAAATATTCAATAAAAAACTATCTAACCAAGTGGAAGCACTAGACATTAGAGTTACAAATCTAAATTCAAAAGAATTGGAATTTTATCCTTCATGGAAAAAAAGTTATGCGTTATACGTTGTGCATCACTTTTTAAAAATGTTTTTTTCTAAAAAAACTAGTTTTCATGGGAGATGGAAAAAGGGGTGTAATCTGATTCCAAAAATTTTGAAAAAAATATTTTTAGAATCTACAGACAAAATGTGATGAGACTTTAGTTTGCATTATCTTCAAATTATTCATGGTTTAATTGCTATAGGTGCCCAAATGTGAAGATTTAGTTAAAAATAATAATTTTAGTGTCCAGTTTGGCCAAAAATTGTAAACCACTATTGTGGGATCACCGTGCATGATTGATTTAGGGGCTACAATTAACATCATCCTAATAGGTGTCATGAAAGAACTTGGAATGTGGGTGAATACTACGGGTGGTAAATGTTATGCAATGGATAATAGGCCTATCCTAGTGGTAGGAATTATGAAAGATGTAGAAGTAAAGTTGGCCGATTACCCACAAGCAACATATACAATTGACATCATTGTGATAGATACACCCCCGCATTTTGGGATGCTTCTGTCAAGACAATGGATGCCTCAGTAGGAGGGAATGTGCAATTTGATTTTTATTATGCCACAATACCAATAAATTGTGAGGAAGTGAAATTATAAAAACAAACAAGAGTGAACCAGATTGTGGAGTATGTTGATTAGAATCAGATGAATTGCTTCTGTGATGTGGACTTGGGAAGTTTAAGAATAGAGCCTTCACAACCTAAATTGTTGAATATTGATCCAATTGATAGAGATGTCTCCAAGAATAAAAATGGTGTATGGTGAATGTATTTTGATGGAGCATGTAGTAGAGAGGGTAATGGAGCAGGAGCAATCTTCATCTCACCTGAAGGTGCTACATTCAAATATTCATTCTTATTGAAATTTGAGTGTACAAATAACATAGTAGAATATGAGGCTCTGCAAATTGGATTGAACATGGTTGTCAAGCACAAGATTAAGTTACTAACTATTTGTACGGATTCTAAGTTGATTATTTCACGAGATCAAAATATGCTACAAAGAACAAAAGGCTAAAATAGTACAAAATTTTTGTATGGGACACTATTGAGTTGTTTCATGCTTTCTCCATTGATTGAATAGATAGGACCAAGAATTTGATGGCAAAATTCTTGGCGAATGTAGCCTTGAAAAAAGATGATGTCACCTTGGCGGGAATTTCACAAGTTGAACTCAAAACAAGACATGCAATCCCTGATAATATTTATAGTTGGAAAGTTTTTAATGATGATATTGATCTAATCAAATTCTTACATTGTATTTATCAATATGAAGCACAAGAAATTGATTTCAATGCATTTGTGGAAGAGATAGATGTTAAACATACAATATTTGGAAAAGTTGTTCAACTTAAAACTAATAATCTTCCTAAGGGACTTGTGGTGTTGGAAAGGGTGTTTGATGGAAATGACCGAGCCCTAATGAAGAAAACACTAGTAAAATGGGAGGATGTTGAAGAGATCAACCTTGGGACTAAACTTGCCCCTAAAAGGGTGAATATTAGGAAAAAGATAAGTCCAACAATCAGAAAAATATTGATTGCACTACTGAGGAAGTATAAACATGTCTTTGCATGGTCCCATGATGATCTCAAAGCATATAGAGAGGATTTGTTCCAACATGAGATCCCATTGAAACCAGATGCTAAACCTTTTAGAAAAAAACAAAGGCCCATAAATCCTACCTTGGAGCCTAAAATGCATGAGGAACTTATGAAGCTTAGGGAGGGGGTATCATCAAGCCTATCAGACATTCATCCTGGGTCTCTAATTTAGTTCCTATTAGAAATAAAAAATGGAGATATAAGGCTCTGTGTAGACTTCATAAATTTGAATGAGTCATCTCTTAAGGGCAACTACCTACTTCGAAACATGGAGGCCATGTTGTAGAAGGTCACCAGATGTGAATTGTTATCTATGACGGATGGATTTTCTGGTTATAACCAAGTAAAAGTCAAGGAGTTAGAGTAGTAAAAAATAACTTTCACCACACCATGGGGAACGTATGTGTATGTTAGAATGCCATTTTGACTCACAAATGCCAGGGCAACTTTCCAAAGGGCTATGGATGTTGCATTTGCTGATTTGATCAATGTAATAATGGTGGTGTACCAAGATGACTTAATTGCATATTCAAAGAAGGAAAAAGATCATGTTGAGCATTTGGAAAAAAAATTCATCAAAGCCATTGAATATGGCATTTCCATAAATCTTAAAAAATGTCATTTTGCAGTAACAAAAGGAAAGTTACTGGGGAATATAGTGTCCAAAGAAGGCGTAAGGATTGATATAGAAAGGGTGGAAGCCATTGATAAAATCCCCATTCCTAAAATAGTTAAAGCTATTTAGTCCTTCTTTGGGAAAATCAATTTTGTAAGAAGGTTCATATCAAACTTTGCATAAATAGTCAAACCAATATCAAATATGTTGAAGAAAGGTACAAAAATTGACTGGAAAATTGAGGCCCTAGATGCATTCATATTCATCAAGAGAGAAATAAAAGAAGCTCCAATGTTGAAGTCCCTTGATTTCAGTAAGCCCTTTCAAATCTTTTCATTTGCTTCTTTCCACACAGTTACAATAGTCATGTTACAGAAAAATGAAGGGCATGAACAACCTATCTCTTTCTTCAGTAAATCCCTCCAGAATGCAGAATTGAAATATAACATTATAGAGAAACAAGTATATGCATTAGTAAAGGCTGCCAAAGCATTTAGACCATATTTGGTAGGAAAAAAAGTGATAGCATATGTACCTAATGCTGTAGTAAAAGATGTCTTTATGGAATCAGAAGTTTCAGGCCATATATGTAGATGGATAAATAGAATCCAAGAATTTGATATTGAATTCCAAATCACCAAACTCATGAGAGGAAAAGGACTAGCCAGACTAATGGGTGAAACAAATATTGAAGCCGCTCAAGTATGCAACCTGAATGATGAAGACAACATGGTTACTACTATTGAACACACACCTTGGTACACTTATATTGTGTATTATCTTAAGCACATGAGATGTCCTGAAGGATTTAATGATAACAAAAGGAGGAAACTCAAGTTACAGGCTTCAAAGTATGTATTCATGAAAGGGGACCTCTATTGGAAGAATAGAGATGGTGTTCTATTGTTGTGCCTAGATGAAGACCAAGCAAGGCATGTTTTGAAGGAAATGCATGAAGGAGTATGTGGAGAGAATTTCTTAGCAAAGACTACCGCACATAAGGTGTTAAAGGTAGGCTACTATTGGCCTAAAGTTTTCAATGATGCATATGATTATACCAGGAAGTGTGATGCATGTTAGAAGTTTTCCAAGAAGTTGAATTATAAAAGGGAATTTCCTTTAAGGCTGATGTAGGTTGAGGCTCCATTCCACCAATGGGGGATTGATTTCATAGGATGTATTGTAGAAAAGTATAGTGGAGGACACAAATGGATACTAACAACCACAAACTACTTTACAAAATGGGTGGAAGTTGTGCCTACTAAACAAGCAACTAGCAGAGTGGTCACAAGTTTTTTACTAGAAAACATTATCACTAGGTTCAGAGTACAAGCAAGAATCATAATTGACAATGGGATGTGCTTTAGATCAGATGAGTTTAAGGGATTTTTCCAATCTTATGGAATAACAATCTCATATTCTTCACCATATCATCTGCAGGCGAATGAAAAAGTTGAATCCAACAACAAAAGCATTTTGAAGATCATAAAAAGAATGTTGGATAATAACTGTAGACACATAAAATGTACTAATTGATGTTGGACATCTAATCCTGATCACTAACACCATTTCATCCTAAATCATCCCTCAATCTAACCATTTAATCGAATATCTTTATTTGATTAAATTCATTAATTTTCCTCTCTTAATTAAATAAATCATGTATTTAATTAAGTCTCTCTCTTTTGTTAATTAAATCAATCAATCTGATCTAATTATCCCTATTTAATTAAATAATTAATTTTATTTAATCAAGTCTCTAAGGTTTATCTATTAAATTAAGTAAATTAAAACCTTATTTAATTTAATCTACCTTCATCCCCTTAGTTAAATAAATCAAAACCCTTTATTTAATTAAATCTTTAAATCATATTCTTCTCATATTTGATTTAAATCAATCCATAAATTTAAGTCAAATAGGTCACATCATTTAATCCTTTATTAAATTAATTAACCTTGATTAATTTAATCTCTTCCCATGTCCCATCCTCCATCTTTTGCCACTTGCACATGAAAATAGAGTTTTTTTTTTTTTTAGACTGCAGGAATCGGGTAGCACGACCCCCTATAAACTGCAGTGCGCCTGGTAAACATTTTAACGTGACCGGCGGCGTTGGCGCGACACGCCCTCCGGTACCACAGGACGGGGGGGGAGACTAGAACTTGTGACCAGCAGAGCCGCAACGGAATTACTTAGCCAACCAAGCTAGGGCCCCCGCCCTCACATGAAAATAGAGTTATTTGATTTATTAAATGTTTATTTATCTTCAACATGGCATAAAGGGGGAATATTCTTCAAGTTTGAAATTCAAATCTAAGTGGAATTTTTCCTTCCAACAAGGCATTCACTCCCTCTTACATGTCCTTTTGCATTGAGCCAAGTGGCCATTACTTCATTTGACTCTCCCTCCACATTGTCATTAATACAATTTCAAAATTCAAATATTGGCATTTATTGACACATTCATCAAAACTTGCACATCCTTGGACCATTCACATTTGGACAAGTGGCACCTTTCAATTGAATGAAAAATAGTCCCACATTGCTCTATTTTGGGCATTCTTTCAACTTGGCATTCTATAAATAAAGGCTTCATTCCTCATTTGATCATACACAACTTGAGTAAACTCACTATACTCAAATATTTAACAATCTTCTTCCATACTTTTGAGTTATAGCTAGGTTATGTAGGTTTTTATCTTGGAGCATTCATCACTCTTCATCAAAGTGGATCAAATTTCATCACCAAATCACCAATGCATCATTGGAGTTGGGAAAGGGCCAATTTTCACATCAAATTGGCACCAATTCCCTCAAGAGATTAAGAGTTTGCTTTGCTTTAGAATAGGATTTGATATGTTTTTTGTTGTGTTCTTCATTTCATTTCCTCTCTCTTTTGAAATTTAAATGAATTTCTTGAGGAATCGTGTTACTAACCTTGTATTTGATTTAACATATAGATTATTTCTTGTGTTTGTGCAAGTTTGGCTCCATGGTTGACATTTTGGCGCTAGACAGAGGGCCCAATCTTGTTTTCTAATCATGTTTTTGTCAAAAATTTTGTGCTTTTTTTGTCTATAGGAAAAATCCACCGCTAGAAGCTTAGTGTCATTGTTCAACACCGCTGGTTCTCCCGTGTTGCTCTATAGAACCACTAAAAACTCCAAACTACGACGCCTCTAACTTCTCGCCCAAAATTTTGAATTTTAAACTATGTCGTTGAACCTATCTAACTCGCGAGAATCTTTCAAAAATCTAAACTGAACCACTGGCCAAAAGGGCGATGCCTTCATGCTCACTGGTCTAGTTGTAGAGTGATGTTGACCGGAAAGCGGTGCTATACAACACCGTTGGTGAAATCAAACTACGGCGCCTTCGTGGATTGCACCATTGGAGGGGAGTATAAAGTGAAATTTTATTTGTAGCATGTGCTTTTTTTCAAATTATGGTTCTTTTGTCTGTTTTCTACTTTTTTGACTTTTGTTTTTGCATAATCTAACTGACTTTCTTGTAGGTTGGATCAATCAAAGATGAAAAATGGAAGGGAAGCATGATGATGTCATTTCATAAAAACAAGTGTTTTTAAACACTCTAATGTTTTTTTAACACTCTTAGAGGATTCACTATTCCTCTTAAGGAAAAATTTGTTATCTCTTTATGCTTAGGACTTACTAATTTCATTTTGGGCTTAAGAAAAAGAACCTTTTAAATTCTTGTTACAAAAATGCTTACAAAGAACATTAGGACTCAAATCTACTAGAGTTTGTTTTGGGTTTAATAATCGAACAAGGAAGATTGTCACACTTACTTTGGTGCTTTAAAACGAATTCACTTTTACTTTGTGGACTTAAAATGAACAAGTGTTTTCATTATTTTGTAATTACTCACACAAATTAATATCATCAAAAGACGTATGCACTTCTCTCATGCCTCATAGTGATCTTGAGAATTAAAAGGATTTTGGTGACATTAAGTTGCATAAATAATTGCCCATACACACTTTAATTTGGGTTTAAAATTGAACAAATTGTGCAAGTGTGAGTAAATCTATTGCATGTGTTCTCACTTTGTTTCTAAGTGAAGGTGGATCAAACTATGAATACATTTACTCGCTTTTGTCTATCTTAGAGGGCTTGCCTTGGGGAAAAATTACTCACCCAAAGGAACGACTCAACTGGTAACACTTTGAACCTGAGAGTATTTCTAGCTGGGATATAAATGTGGGTACTAGAATAAACACTAGTATCATGTGGTTGGATCTAATGAGAAGGGAAACAATGGTCTCTCATCACATTGGGTCAACTCCTACGAACAAAAAGTCCAAATTAAAACCCTTGTTGTAGACAGGAAAAAATCCCTATCTATTTGTTGGTGCAAGAACGGTTGTTCTGAAGCCTCCCCACACTTTTACGGTCTTTAGTAGAAATGGAAAGCATGCCATGGGAGTTTCATGGGTTTTGATGCTTGGCTTCCCCGTATAAGTGAGTGTCATGGAGGGGAGCCAGTGGGGTCAAGCATCTAACCATTCACTAAAGATAGGCGTAGCTAGACTTGTCCAAGTGGGGAGTCAAGAAATATTGTCTTTCATATCCATAAGGTTGTGCTTGTTCTTGGTTACAAAATGCTTTGCTTGTTTGAAAACATTTGGAAACAAATATTTAACATCATCATCAAAGTTTCAAACCCTTTAGGAGGTAAATAAAATTGACCAAATTCATGTGTTATTGCTTGCCCTTGGGATTTTATCCTTAGAGGTTTCTAAACACTTGAATTTACATCTCAATTTTCCCACTAAAGTTAAACAATAGTAAACCTTGCCTTGACTTCATCAAAATTCCACATAACATACTTTGTGGGATTCAAAGAAATTGAGATATTGGACATCTAGTTTGAAACCTAATCAAAGAAGTGTTTGTGGTAAAACAAAATCACTAAGAAAAGATAACAAAATTAGCTCTCACATGTGTTAATTCCTTATGATTTCCAAGAAATTCAAAATCCCAAAATGAAAGTCCTTGAGCCAAAGTTCAAAATTTAGGAGTCACACTCAAAAGGTCATGAAAAAAAACATTAGGAAGTGCAATCAAAAGCAACACATCAAAATAATTAAAAAATTCACAAGGTTCTATAAACTCATTCCTTTGAACAATCCAGAAATGTATGCTCAATTTGAACCACTTCTTGGTTGAGAGGTATTTAGGAGTATTGTATGTTCTTCAATATCGAGGTCTAGTAAACAAGTGTCTTTTTAGGTACATTCTAGGATCAAAATCAAACCTTCATCCATCTTTGAACATCAAAACCAAAAAACATCTCATCATCGACTCTTCAAAAATCTTGGAAAAATCCTTCATGTTAAACTTTGGGAAAATCATTTGAAACCAATCCAAAATCACCTTGTTTTATGGAATGTGTGTAGATACATTCTTCTCCACATATTTGATCAAATTATCAAACCTTGTGAAAAAATTCATCCCTTGATAACATCCAACATCTTGGGATTTAGGAGTTCATTATCGATCTCATCTTGTTTGGATAGGATTGTTTAGATGAATCCTTCTTCTCACACCTAGACAAATTAGCATCTTGTGGATGATTTAAACTCTAGGACAACATCCAACCTATTAGATTTTATGAGTCCACGAAAATCCAAATCCAAAAAAAAATCAATCCTAAATCAAGTCTTAAAGTTTAACATACCCTTCAAGATCTTCTCAAAGAGTTCCAAACATCCATCAAACATCCATCTTACATCCATATATCATTATCACCCTTTGATCCTTGAATCATTATAAATTTTCTCTTTTGTGCCTAAAGTTAGATCAATCCAAATAATTAGAGATTCATATCCTATATTCTTCAAAATTGATCCCTATTTTATGGTGGAAGCTAGATCTCAACACAAAAGGAACATGTAATCCAACAAAGAAACATCCCCTACAAGTGACCTAAGTCAAAAAAATTCTGAAACAAATCTTGTTGAATCAAGTAATCCTTTAATCAACTTTCATACATCATCACAAAACCCTCAAGAGGAGGTAGAGGATCATACCAATAATCCCTTTGGAATGTCACATGAGGAAATCACCAAAATGATTCAAAATATGGAGAACCATAAGATTATCAATATCATGATGAGACTCAACCCTTCACTATACATGCTCAAATTAGCAAAACAATGGGCTAAACTACCTTATCATTTCAACGTGAGCTCTATAGTGGAACCATCTTTAGAGGTCATGCCTCCAATTTCATCCACACTCCCCATCTCATCTACACCCCCATCCCAAAGCATCACTCAAAACATCCCGCAAATCACAACATCTATTGCTCCAACTCAAACTAATGTTAATAAGGGAAGTGTATTTCTCAATGCTATTCAAACACACTCCCTTGTCAATAATCAAGACTTGGATGCAAACACCATTTTGGGGAAAAATGTACCCCAAAATCCATTAGATACATATGTCCCTCTCACTTTCCATGATCCCAATTATCCATCACCATCATCCTTTCGCGCAACACCCCAAACCTCTCTCCCTATAACCTCACAAGGAGAAGGTGATATATTAGGACCAGGGGGAATTTTTGACACTACACCATTTCCTCAAGAGGATACACCCCTCACATTTCCACCTCTTCCGTCATTGCCATCATCATCCACACCACTTCTTGGCTTAGGGCTTCCCCCTTTACCAAATATTAATCAAAATCAAACCAACATCCCAAACATCAATCAAAGCATCACACCAAACTCTCAAAACTTGTCATCAATATCGTAACAACAGATGACAACTACACAAGCAATCACCATGTCATCAACCACCCCCCTAACATCTCAAAACATGATTTCTTAGGGACCAACCACATCGATCGCACCATCCACTACTCAAACCCGAAATATGACAACACCTCTCATCACTACCACAAGCACCATTCCGAATCCAACACCACCTCCACCACTACCAAGATCCAACATATCAAGCCAATACAACATGGCATTGCAAGCTGCTCAAAACTATCAAAAGGAATTTCTACAAGTACAAAAACAAAATGTTGCACAACTAGCTGCTCAACAAGCCACACAACTAGCTGCACAACAAGCTGCACAACTAGTTGCGTAGCAAGCCACTCAAGTTGCGCAAGTTACTCAAGTTTCCCAAGCTACATTACAAGCACAACATGTTTCCCAAGCCCATATCTTATTGTAAAAACAACAAGCCACACAAGCTCAAGCTTAAGCTCAGGCATAAGCTCAAGCATACGCTCAAGCTCAAGCCCAATATCAAGCACAACAAGCGCAAGCACAAGCACATTATCTTGCACACCAAAAAACAACGCAACAACGAGCATATAAAAAAATGCTAAAGCAATATCAAGAACAACAAGAAGCAACCCAATTAGCAGCTCAACAACAAGTGTTATTAGCACAACAACAACATCAGACTCAACAACAGGTAATCCTGGCATAGCAGCAACAAGACCAACAAAAAGAATTGTTGATACAACAACAAGTACAAGCATACATGGCTTAGCAGAATGTGAAAATACCATTGATCAACACATCAACCAATCCACCCATCATACCCACAAGTGAACCACCTCATAACACTTTCATCCCACCTCTTGATTCACAAAAATATGTCGCAACACAAATCAAATTACTCTCACAACAAGTGCTTGAACTTCAATTAGGGAAAACTAGGAAAACATCTAGCAACTTGTGTCCTTATCCATTTGACAGAAGCCTTGTGATGAAACCATTTGTCAAACTTGGGGATTTGAGATCCCCAAGTTTGAAAAGTACTGTGGGACGGGAAACCCTGAAAATTACATCAAGGAATTCCAGGTTCATTGCATGGAAGTCGCATATGATGATACCTATTTGATGCGGCTATTTCCTAGGAGTTTGGCTAGCCACACCATGAAATGGTTCTCTCACCTACCTATAGGCATCCAAACATTCCAAGAAATAATATACACATTCATCAAAAACTATGCATGCAATATCACCATGGATGTCAGTCTTGAGGAACTATCAACTTTGAAACAAGGTAAGAATGAATCATTCACTTCATTCCTACAACGATGGTGATCCAAGGCCAATTGGAGCAAATGGGTCATGCCCGAGGAACAAAAAGTGTGCACTATTATATCTAACCTTGAGGGCCTCTTGGAATTCCATCTCAAGGTCCAAGGGATCACTATGTATGACCAGTTGATTTCCAAGGTGCTCAACATCGAACGATCCCTTATGACACAACTTGGAGGATCAAATGCATATCCCAAACAATAGAATAATTTCCCACCTTCCAATTACAATGACAAACCTTGCACATGAGCAAGAAACCAAAATATTACCAATGATGGTGTCGTCGATGCCAAAGTTGTCATCAATGCCCCTCAGAAAAACACACCCGCACCACAACAACAAATCCAAAACAATCATCAAGCAAACATTGCTCTTGGGGAACCAATCGAAGTCATCATGAAGAAATTAATAAATGAAAAACTCATCAAGATTCCCACCTATGAGAACTACCAAGAACCAGATGTTAAACCTCCTTGGTACAATGAAAATCAGCTCTGTGACTTCCACAAAATCAAAGAGCACACCACTAACAATTACATGAGGTTAAAGAACATAGTCCAAGATCTCATTGATTAAAGAATCATAAATGTGGAACAACCAACAGGAAACTAGAACCTCAAAATATACACGAATTCAATGCCTAACCATAACAATAAAGGGAATAATAACACTGATAAGGGGAAAGGCACCTTCAAAAACATGAATCATGTGTATGAAACTGTCGTTGCTTCCCTAGATGAACACTGTGTAGTAATCACTATCAAAGGATCTTAGGCCAATTTTGGAGTCACCACAAGAGGCAAAAAAGTTACTATCGCAGGATCATCCCAACCAAACAAAACTTTCATGTCCAATTCAAGATCCGTTCCCAATCGTTACAATGTCCTTGATCAACTAAAAAGAACACCAAAACAAATCTCCATCATAGAGTTCTAAAAAATCTCATCCACGCACAAGAAAATCCTTGAAGAAGCATTGGCTTCATCCACCGTCCCTGCAGATCTTGATGCAGAACAATTTCAAGCTATGGTAAAAAAAATCATCACTCCAAACTTCCTTACATTCTTTGATCAGGATTTTCCTGCTCAACCATCTCATAACCGTGCACTCCACTTAGAGGTCCTAGTGTAGAAAATTAAAGTCAAGCATGTCTTGGTGGATGGAGGTGTAGGATTGAATATTTGTTCCCTGAAGCTCATTAAGTAGTTAAAATTTTTAGAGGATTCCATAGACAAAGGAAAAGGTATTAAAATAAGAGCATATGATGATCAGGAAAGAGTGTCCCAAGGAATAATAAAAATCTCTATTCATGCAGGGCCAACTATCATGGAAACCACCTGTCAGGTCTTGGACCTTGACTTGCCTTATAACATTCTCCTGGGATGTCCATGGATTCATGCAATGCAAGCAGTAGCATCGACTTTCCATCAATGTGTCAAATTCACATATGAAGGACAAGAGGTCACCATCCACGAAGATCCTGAACCATTCTCCTACTGCAAGAACCTTGAGGAAAAATACTACAAAATCCCTCAAGTGCCTAAAAATGATGAAGGCCCATCAACATCATACATTGATCCAGCCACTCTTGCTTCCACTTTTGTGATAGAGACACCCACCACTCCCACCATCCCCACCATCTTTGGTATCAAAGTCATCATCTAGGATAATGGTTGCAGAAACTACACGATTCCCAAAAAAAATTTGTGGTAGGAGAGTTACCACAATCTCCTAGATCATGAGGACATCTGCAGTCAAATGGAGCCTCCACATCTCAAACACCCCCTGAAGAATATCCCATCTTCAGAAGTTGGGGAGATCTCAGCCAAGAATTCATAGAGGAGGACCCAACTCATCTCCTATACCAAGATAATAGACTAGCAACTGATCTACCAATGGATGGCAGAATCAAAGGTTTGCAAATGATGCTTGCAATGGGCTATGACATAAACAAGAGACTTGGGAAAAATGACAACGGGCTTATAATACCTATCATTCCAAAGAAACGAATGAGAAATATTGGCCTTGGATGTACCCCTCCGAGTATAACCATACATGGTCGGAGTCCTCCAGTTAGAAAGGTCAATAATCCTCCTCAGCTATCTGCAGCTGAACTTTGCTTACCCATATCTACATGTCGAGTCATAAACAAATTCACATTTGACATAACTGACATTTGTAGTAGTAGTGATGACAAGGATCCCATAACCAACCTAGGCTCTTTGAGGATACCACCCTTCTCATGATTAGCACCTTATCCTTTGAGTCAGACCATCAAAATCATGAAATCTGCCTAGTTTACCCCTAACTCATCGATTATGACCAATGAGGACCACCAATTCTTGACACATTCAAAAATGATGAGGCACTCTCAGAATTCATGGGAGTACAAGATAAAATTCCATGTGGGGATCACAAATCAGGATTCATCATTGAGCTAGATACACATGCCTATTATGGGGAAACGATTGAATCCCTTGGTCGCAAAAGTGAGAAATTAAGAATAATATCTAAGTCCTTGAGTGAAAACCACACTATCGCACTCTCCAACACAGAAAAAGTAAAAAGAAAGGATGCATCCAATGGTGAAAACCTCTCTGAGGTTCTTGAGGATGGGGGATTCAATCTTCCTTTCAGAGCCCTTCATAAGGAAAAATCAGCGGTCCTAGCAGAAAAGTGCAATCCAGTTAATCTAGGAATAGAGGAGACCCCGCACATCACATTCTATGCAGAGTCATTATTGTCAAAAGAACAAGAACTCATAGCAGCCTTCTTGAGAGAGAGATAGGTAAAATTTGCATGGAGCTACATAGAAATGTCAAGGCTCAATCCATAAATTGTAGTTCATCACCTAGCAGTATACTCTGAAGCAAAGCTTGTTAGACAAAAGCTCAAGAAAATGCACCCTTAGATCACCCTGCTAGTCAAAATGGAACTAAAGAAGCTATTGGATGTAGGATTCATTCGACCAATAGACTATCCAGAATGGGTGTCAAACCTGGTTCATGTCTCGAAACTCGATGGGGGCATCAGAATCTGCACAGATTTTAGGGACTTAAACAAAGCATGTCCAAAAGATGATTTACCATTGCCCAACATTGACAAGATCGTAGACATGACAACAAGACATGAAATGCTTTCCTTGATGGACGGTTTCTAGGGATACAACCAGATAATGATTGCTAAAGAAAACCAACACAAAATGACCTTCACTTGTCCATGGGGGACTTACTACTGGAATATGATGCCATTCGGCTTGAAGAATGCAGGAGCAACATACCAAAGAGCCATGACATTAATCTTCCATGACATGATCCATAAAATTGTATAAGATTATGTCGATGAAATACTAGCCAAATCCAGAAAGAGGAAGGATCACATAGCAACCTTAAGTGCCATTTTTGATAGGTTAGAAGAATACAAGGTTTGATTAAATCCAAAGAAGTGTGTCTTCGACATACAATTAGGAAAGTTGCTAGGATACATAGTATCAATGAGAGGTATTGAGGTAGACCCTGCCAAGGTAAAAGCAATCATTGAGATGGAAGCACCCAAATCATTGAAACAACTAAGAGGTCTCCAAGGTAGACTCCAGTCCATCTAAAGATTCATAGAATAGTTGGTAGATAAATAGAATCCATACTCTCAGCTACTTCACAAGGGAGTAGCGTACAAATGGGATAACAAGCATGAAGAAGCCTTCAATAATATCAAAGAATATCTTCTTACACCACCAGTCCCAATTTCACCAATCCTAAGAAATCCATTAATTCTTAGTGTCAACAACAACAACAAACCTTGGTGCTCTTCTAGCTCAGCACAATGAAAACGGGATAGAAAGGGCCATATATTATATCAGTAGGACAATGGTTGGTCATGAGTTAAACTACTCATTCATCGAAAAAAACATGTTTAGTAGTGGTGTTTTCTTGAAAGAAATTCAGACGTTACATGCTGGCACACAAAATAAAACTCATCGCCAAAATTGACCCTCTCAAGTACTTACTATCAAAAGCAATGCTCACTAGAAGAATGGCTAAATGGGTCATGATATTATTAGATTATGGCATTGAATATGTGGAAGAAAAAGAAATCAAAGGTTAGGTCATCGCAGATTAGCTTGCAGAAGCACCAATCTATTTAGAGAATCCTCTCATCTTGGAGTTTCCAGATGAATCCATCTTCAATCTCAACATAGCCAACCATTGGAAACTTTACTTTGATGGCTCATACACACAACATGGATCAAGAGCCGGTGTCTTCTTTATCAGCCCACAGGGTGACTGCATACCTAGATCATATAAATTGGCATTCCCTACACCAACAACATTACAGAATATGAGGCTTTAACCATAGGTCTCAAAATAGTAGTGCAGTGGCACATCATGGCCCTCAAAGTATACAGAGACTCTCAATTGATAATAAACCAAGTGAATGGTGAGTACTAGACTACGGATGATAAGCTTACTCCATACAATAAACTGGTAGAGACTCTCAAGGAATCCTTTATCAAGATCACATTTGAGTAGATTCCCAGAGCAAGCAATAGAGTAGTAGACACCATGGCAACAATTGGATCCCTACTAGACATTCCTCGCAATGTCCTAAAACATGAATTCTTGGTAGAGAAGCTTCTCATGCCCGCATTCAAAGCACCAAAATCAAAATTTGTGTGTGAAATTGTTGGTCTCAGTGATCCCTGGTACCACAACATTTATACGTACCTGTGAATAGGTGTCCTACTTGTTGACTTACCCTCAACCTTAAAACGAACCTTTTTCAAAAAGGCATCCCAATTCGTCATCCTAGGAGAAACCCTATATTGTAGGAGCATAGAAGGAATGTTATTACATTGTTTAAATGTTGAGGAGGCATTGACTACTTTAATTGAAGTACATAATGACATCTATGGTTCACACTCGAGTGGAATGACCCCAGCCAAGAAATGGTTGAGGATGGGGTATTATTGGCCTATAATGGAAAGAGAGGAACATAACTACATCAAAAGGTGCCTACAATGTTAGCAGCATGGGGACCTCATCCATGCTCCAACTCAAGAACTTCATCCCATCATCACACCATGGCCCTTTTTGTAGTGCGGACTCAATCTCATTGGAAAAATCACTCCCACTTCATCTAATGGCCACAAGTTCATCATAATTGTCACTGAGTACTTTACCAGGTGGGTGGAAACCATACCCATGACATATATAACTGAGAAGTAGATATCAAAGTTCATCCTGAACTATCTGCCACAAGCCATTATCTTAGTAATGGGGCACCATTTAAGAATCAAGATGTTCATAATCTATGTGAAAAATTCAAAATCCAACATCGCTTCTCCAACCCATACTATCCCCAAGGCAATGGCCAAGTAGAAGCCACAAATAAAACCATTTTAAAGATCCTCAAGAAAATAGTCAATGTCATAGGTCGTGACTGGCATTTGTAGCTCAATCTTTCCCTCTGGGCCTATCGAACCAGCATCCACACACCCACTTGTGCCACCCCCTTCTCCTTGGTCTACGAATCAGAAGCAATACTCCCCATTGAGATCGAGCTCTCGTCACTAAGAATATCATTGTAAAACCTCATCACGGATGAAGATTACCGAGTATCAAGATTGAATGAGCTGGAGCTACTTGATGAGCGGCATATAGACACTTTAAATCATTTGCAAGTCTATCATAATAGACTCAAGAGGAGCTATAACAAGAAAATCAGAAGCAGGACTTTCCAAGTTGGAGAACTAGTACTAAAGGAAAATTAGAAGAATGTACCAAATCCAAACAACAAAGGAAAATTTAAACACAATTGGTTGGGACCATTTGTTTTCATAGCAAGCTATAAGTCAAGGGAATATCAGTTATCAACACCCAAAGAGGAACCTCTGCAAGATCCCATGAACAACTCTCATCTCAAAAAGTTTTATGCCTAATCTTTTGAGGTATAAAACCAAATTTAAAAAAAAAAAAATAGAAAATGTCCTAAAAAACGGTTACCTTGGTGAAAACCTGGCAAACAAGCATCTTGGTGATAAAAACAAAAAAACAAAAAAGCAAAAAAATCCAAAAAAAGTCAGAAAAATAGTAAGGAGAAAAATGGTCCTCTGGTGAAAGCCACTTCACTGGCACTATGGACAAGTACCTTGGTGAAAACCTGATAAATAGTTGCCTTGTATAAATAAGCATGTTCCATCCACTGGGATCTTTACAACTTGTTTTGCATCATCCATCAATTACGTTTCCATCATCCATTGCATTCATATCTCCATCCATCACCCATTCATTTGACATCCGCATCATAGCTTGGTCTTGTGTTCATATCATGATCCCTCCTAGTACTATTTGACTCATCCTCAAGGTCAGTTTGTTCTACTTTTATTGGAGTAGTCTATGGAATCACGCTGGGGGCATGTTCTCATTGGATCAGATTCGTGTATATTCTTGAAGTCCTAAAACCTCAAAAAATCCAAAAACATAAAAAAATCACCAAAATCCAAAAACATCCAAAACTTATCAAAATCCAAAAATAGGTCAAAAAGCTAGTCAAAAATTCAAAAACAAAGTCATCTTATCAAACTACGGGTCTTTGAGCCTTGAACATGGGCAAGGTTGATCTTTAATCATCCCCCGAGACACTTAGGTCAGTCCTTTAGGAGTCCATCATAATAAACTAACAATTCATCATGTATATCTTCATCTGTAAATCAGTCAAGTCATCAAGTGAGCTACGTGGTCTCCGCGTGTATAACATAGGAAAGGCTAATCTTTTGATTAGCCCCTAAGGCCCCTAGGATAGGTCCTTAGGTTAGTCTCTTGGTCAAAATCTCAGAAAACCCAAAACATTTGAAAATCAAAAATCAAAACATTCATAAAATCTCAAAAACTACCAAAAACAGCCTCAAAACATTTCAAAACTCCAAAAAAATCCAAATATTTGAAAAAATCCATTTGTTTCATCTTGCTTTCACCCGCAATAACATCACTCATAATAAATGATCATCACCCTCAACCTTCGGTGAAACAATCAAAAACAAGTCTAGAAGGTGAAAAGTAAAAAACCTAAGTGTCAAAATCTCAAGCCTAAGTCAGTCATTAAACAAGTTGATCAACTTTTTATATCAATAGCTTATTAGTCTTAAATCAATCTCATCACTGTCTGATAAAATCACATCCTAGGATGAATCCTTCCTACAATGGGCACTTTTTTATTGGACTAAGCACTTTGGATAAATGAAATGATGTGCCAACATCCACTAATATGTCCTAGGATATATCATTCTGACAATGGACATCATCTAGTGGAAATAAGTTTAGGTTCTTATCCTTCAAAAAGATAGTTTCCTTTGGCTAGTGGTATGAAGAACATTAGCTTGTTTGTTTACGTGATTTTATCTTATTTATCTTATTGTTCTCATTCCAAGGACTTCACGATGATATCCGAACAAAGGATTTAGAGAGATAGGAATGGGGCAATGATCTCTTTTGTTTGTTGTGCTTGTTGGATATTCTTGTAATATAACCTTGGTGAATACTTGCTTTATTTAGGTATGTACGGAGGGTGTTTTAGATATTTTGTTGACCACATAGGAAGGCTTACCTTCCTATGTTTTGGTCTGAGATGTTTGAAGTATCTAAAGTGTACCCTAGTAAGGTTTTTGTATGTCAGGTGTGAACAAGGATACTCCTATTTGGTTTTCGAGTCAAAGTCCATCACACTAAATACAACGCCATCATAATTCTTAATACTTTGATGCATTGTATTTATGTGTATTATCAAACATAAGGAAATTGGCCCTTTGAAAATCCTAACTCCTCGGCAAGTAGTCATCATCATTTGCATATTCATCATCTTATGTCTTGTTGGAATGACTTCTTTTCTTTCATCCCTTCTTGCTCTTCATGCTAACAAGGTACTATGACAGTTAATCATCATCATCATTGATCTTGTATCCTCAAAATGTTAGCATATTGCATAACATATCATATATGAAACATATGCATTGCATCTCTATCATCATATAAATATGTTATTCTAAGCACTTTTCATAAATAAGCACATCTATTTTTAGTCACATTAATCCATTTTTCATCACATTGCATTCATCACATAAACCATCGCATAACATTCATTTGCATAAACATTTCATAAATCATTTCATATTACCATCTACTACATAATCAAACATAATAGGTATGTGAGCATTATAGATAATTCATCGCATTATAAGCATACAAACCATCTCATAAAAACATTTATTATGTCATCACATGAACATCATAAAGTCATCTCTCACATTACATTCATTTTGCATAACATAAAGCATCATCATACTACTTTGCATTAACATATCATTTCATATATTACATCACATCACAATAAATGCATCACATACATCTCACAATCATCTAACATGTTTAGGATAACATATATTTTTTATTCTCAGCATCTTAAAACCATCTCATTTACATCATCAAGACATATCATATAGAGTATGACCATTGCATTCACATTGCATCATACATAATCATAAAAACATACATATCGTCCATCATTCATCCATATCATATAGAACATCCCATAAATAACCACATCGCAATCATTTTTGCATTTCATTTTACAAATCATTCCATATCATTATAAGCATTTAGTGCACAATTAAAATAGGAACAAAAATATTATAAAATCTATTACATTAAAAGCATACATCCATCCATAACCATATAAAACATTTTATAAAAGCATTTATAATCATGACTCACATATCATTTTGCATATACATGATAAATCATCTCCATACCATTTTGTATATCACATCATAAACATCGTCACAAGCGCATATCTTACATAAAAAATCATGTACATCCATACATTCATAACGACATAGTACAATCACTACATCATCATCACCATCATAACAAAAAAGGAATTGAAAAAGAAATCATTGCACAAATCACCGCATTTTCATCAACATACATAAATCATCATATAGATTACATCATCATATAAACGTACATCCATTTCATATATCATATAAATCCATTTGCATATCATATATCATTTATTAGAATCATAATATAGATCTATTAGTCGCATAACCATCACATAATGCATACACCATCAGAAAGAAATGCATCCATATATACATTGCATAACACCATAACATTATTGCATAGCATATAGAAATAGAACCATCCATAAATTCATAATAAATAAATAATACACATCACATCACATCAACATCATCATCTCATATATATATCATCGGGTAACTATCATAGTACAAAATAATCATATCATTGTACATGTGTATGTCAATAAGTACAAAAAGGCCCAACAGGCTATCAAAAATGAGCCCATATGGCACAAAAGAATGATATCTCGATCAAAATAAGGTCTAACCCTCTTGTTTGTTGCCCTCAACCCTGTCACCACAACCCTATGCTAGTCTGTGGCTATTCCACTGTGAATAATCTGGGGCCCAGCCTACTTTGGGAATGGCTTGATGATAAAGCAAACGATAATAGTCTGCCTCCCAGATGGCCTCCCTGTAAGAACGAAGAGGCACTGTGCTCTAAGAGGAGGAGGCTACCATTCTCTCTAACTATTGTCTTTGACCCATCTCTGTAGCCGCCTATAGCTTTGCGGCCAACCTCTACAAGATGGCCTGGTCTCTCTCGGCCCTGGCTTGATCCCTCTCCATCGTCAAAGTCTAAATCTGAGCCTGCAGCTATGCAATATGTGCATCTCGGGGATCTGGTTGTCCTACTAGTTGTGCTCATGGGGGATGCACATGAGGTTGATCATCACCCTCAACTCATGGTGGCGCATCTACTTGATCTTGCTACTTGGCTAGCCCCTGGTCCTGATCATGCATGTGAACATCTACCTGGACCGGTTGAACTGGACCCCTGCCCAACTAATCCTGTTGCTCACCCTCTCTCCATCCTCATCCTCCCCCTCTGCCCCTTGATCTCTGTTGAGTGGAGGGTGCACCTAGAGCTATCAATTGTAGGGGTGGTTGAAACCAATCTCTATAGGCCCGTGTCACCCCTGGATCTGCGGGTCCCTAATCATATACCCACGACCGGGCCACCAACTATCTAAAATTGTCTACCACCTCAAAGGAAAGAACATATCACCCCCAGTCACCCTGCGATACCATGCGGGAAAATATAGCCACATAGTCATCATATGGCTGGTCTTGTGGGTCACCAAATTGATGCTGAACTTGCCCTAGTAAGTATCTCTCGACCATCGTATGCGCTTGCACCTACATAAAGCAGTCCTAGTGAGAAAAGAATAATTGTTGTGCATTGTCTACCCATCCGAGGTGACCAAGGTACGAGCACTAGGTGAAGACCTCCATATCGTCCAGGACCCTCCTCCAATGAGGAATACCGTTCTCACCCATGTGTGTAAAAGAAACACCACTTTTGTAGTGCCACACTAGGGGATCATCAGGCCCCATTGGCATTGGAACAACTCGCGATTGAAGAACAAAGATGTGCTCCCACACCCACACATGAAGAAGCGTGACACCTGCTCCAAGTGCTCTACCGTCGAGGTAGACATACTCATGTAAATCATTGTAGAGGGAGGCTAGAGGAACAAGCCCCCAAGAAAAACAAGTAGGTCTATCGCGTGTCACCATCCACTCCCAGTAGAGCCCCCAGCTAGGACTAAAATACCATCCTCGTTAATCTGAGGCAACAAGACTTTAAATGATTGCTGCAACCACCAAGCAGAAGGGTGAAGTTAGGGCCCTGTCACACTCTAGCTCTATCTGACCCTCATAGTATATAACGTCCTCTATAGCAAGGACTGTGTGACAAGTGTCCTGTCCAACATCCATATCATGAATAACACGCCGCCCATGTATTAGCAGTCTAAGGATCTGCCACACATCCTTGAAGGTGACGATGTCCACGCCAGTAGGAAGGTGGAAGGATGAGGTCTCACTATGCCATCTATCAGAAAGTGTTGACATCATCCCAAGGTGGGTCCGCATGGGTGTTGTGTAAGCAATATACCATAGTCCCATATCTCGTAGCCGATCCTGCTCCCTATCGCTCAAATCTCATAGGTAACTAAAAATCTCTCACGATCTATTCTCCCAAGAATAGAGCTCCATTGCCACGTCCTGCATCAAGAAAGGTCACTAGGTTAAAACCATTGAGAAATTTTATTCCAAGCATCCAAAAAGCTAGCCTAGTGTCACTATCTGTGAAGGTGTCATAGTTTTAAATTTGCAAACTATAATGTTGGGACTGTTGAAGTCTTAAAAGGCATCGTCGCGGTGCACTTTTCTAAAGCGGCGTAGTTTGGTAGAAATCCTAGTCTAAAAGTTCGCTGCCACGTCGGACTTTGAAATGCTCCCACTAGAGGTAGCATATGCATTGGAGTTTGAAGTGTGTTTCCAAAATCCAAACTCCATTGCGGTGGTACATTCTATGGTGGCAGGTCAGTTTGAACCATCGAGCAGTGCAGTTTGAATTTTGAGCGGCACTATATGGCACCGCTGCTGAGAAGCTAAGTTTAAAAGCATTAATTAAGCATGAAAAATGAAAAATGAAGCTCAAGTAAGGATCACTTACCGATGCCCCAACGTTAGGAGGTCGTTGGTATGTTGGGACTCAATAAGAAAAATGCAACGAAAGCTGTCGTTGCACCATCTCGTCGAAGTATTAGAGCTCAAACTGCAAAATCACTGAAAGGCTGTGTGAAAATGAATCGAAAGTGACCCCTCAAAGTCTTTTTAAGCCTAAAAATTAGGGTTTTTTCAACCCTATTTGGCTATCCTGCTAGGATTTTGAACTCTTGAACCTATTTTTGTCTGTTGAGGCCTGTTTTACATTATTTTATTGCGTTTAGACACGTTTTTGGCCTCCTGGAGCCTTTCTGGACATGTCAGGCGCCTTGTCCTCTTTTTTCGCGAGATCACTCAAGAATCAAAATTTTCATCCAATCTCTCGAGGGGGTAGTATATTAGCATGTTTTCTCTCACCAAGGCAGTAGTGGGGCAAAATTTTGAAAACAATTTTTTTTTGGCTTTGATCGAGACCGTTTATTCTTTGAATCAACACAAGTGCATTGCTTCAAAAAGGGGCAAAATGCAGACTCGTAAAATGTACTAATTGACGTTGGACATCTGATCCTGATCACTAACACCATTTCATCCTAAATCATCCCTCTTTCTAATTGTTTAATTGAATATCTTTATTTGATTAAATTCATTAATTTTCCTCTCTTAATTAAATAAATCATGTATTTAATTAAGTCTCTCTTTTGTTAATTAAATCAATCAATCTGATCTAATTATCCCTATTTAATTAAATAATTAATTTTATTTAATTAAGTCTCTAAGGTTTATCTATTAAATTAAGTAAATTAAAACCTTATTTAATTTAATCTACCTTCATCCCCTTAGTTAAATAAATCAAAACCCTTTATTTAATTAAATCTTTAAATCATATTCTTCTCATATTTTATTTAAATCAATCCATAAATTTAAGTCAAATAGGTCACATCATTTAATCCTTTATTAAATTAATTAACCTTGATTAATTTAATCTCTTCTCATGTCCCATCCTCCATTTTTTGCCACTTGCACATGAAAATAGAGTTATTTGATTTATTAAATGTCTATTTATCTTCAACATGGCATAAAGGAGGAATATTCTTCAAGTTTGAAATTCAAATCTAAGTGGAATTTGTCCTTCCAACAAGGCATTCACTCCCTCTTACAAGTCCTTTTGCATTGAGCCAAGTGGACATTACTTCATTTGACTCTCCCTCCACTCATTAATACAATTTCAAAATTCAAATATTGGCATTTATTGACACATTCATCAAAACTTGCACTTCCTTGGACCATTCACATTTGGACAAGTGGCACCTTGCCATTGAATGAAAAATAGTCCCACATTGCTCTATTTTGGGCATTCTTTCAACTTGACATTCTATAAATAAGAGGCTTCATTCCTCATTTGATCATTCACAACTTGAGTAAACTTACTATACTCAAATCTTTAGCAATCTTCATCCATACTTTTGAGTTATAGCTAGGTTATGCAGGTTTTTATCTTGGAGAATTCATCACTCTTCATCAAAGTGGATCAAATTTCATCACCAAATCACCATTGCATCATTGGAGTTGGGAAAGGGCCAATTTTCACATCAAATTGGCACCAATTCCCTTAAGAGATTAAGAGTTTTCTTTCCTTTATAATAGGATTTGATATGTTTTAAGTTTTGTTGTGTTCTTCATTTCATTTCCTCTCTGTTTTGCAATTTAAATGAATTTCTTGAGGAATCATGTTACTAACTTTGCACTTGATTTAACATATTGATTGTTTCTTATGTTTGTGTAGGTTTGGCTCCATGGTTCACACTAACAAGAAGGCTTGGGATTCCAAGTTGAGGCTGGCTTTATGGGCGGATAAAATTATTGTAAAGAAGGCCATTGGGAAATCACCCTTTGAACTTGTGTATGGGACTCAAGCCAGGCTCCCTTTACACAATTTGTTGTCAGTGTGTAAATTCATCTTATAGGAAGATTTAGACATTCCTGAACTTATGGAGGAAAGGATGGAAGCATTAATGGAATTGGCTGAGATCAGGAACGAAGCCCAACAACACAATATGAAGAAGAAATTACAAATGAAGTACTTATATGATAAAAAGGAAAAAAATAGAAAATTTGAAATAAATGATATGGTTCTCATGTGGAATGCCAGGAGTCAGGATAAAGGAAAGCATGGAAAATTTGAGGCTTTATGGTTAGGACTATTACCTAATTTTTAGCTTTCAGCTGAAATCAGGTTTAGTGTTTATTCTTTTGTGTTGTTCATTTAAACATTTAAAAGATAAACCGTAAGTCTGCTAGGTTTAATATGCATGGAAAAATATAGTCAAATGAAACAAATTACAATTTTTTTTCATTCCAATGTTGCAATTATAGTAAATGAGAAAAGAGAATCATATGTATACAAATGTAATCTTTTATTGATAATCGTGAAGTGTACATGTCCCTCACAAGCCAAGGGACTAACTTTACTTATTCAATGAAAATGAAGAAACAATTTATACATGAATAAGTAAAAACACAATGTGCATATAAGAATGGAGACTAGTCATTGCATAAGAATGATGGGTTGTAAAGTTGCCCTCTTGCCCTGCTACTGCTGCCCCAAGCTGCTTGTGTCCTTCCCAGCTCTATAATGCTCTTAGCTTTTGCATCTGGAAAAGCAATGATATTAGAGCAATGCTCTAAGCATTGAAAGATCTCAGTCCTTACATACACACCTACCTATGCATGTATAAATTGACCCATAAGTGCATTAAATAAGCATGCAAACATTGGATGTCCTGGAAAACAACGAAGTCATCAACCACATCAAAAATATGCATCTATTTTTCTAGCTTGTTTTCTTAATGTGAAAATTTAGGACAAGTCTGGTTATTGTTCTGATTTAGTTAAATACAACATGTGGGGTAAATGTGGCTCCCACAAGGGTAGAGCTCAACATGCTTTGAAAGAAAAAATAAATTGAGCAACTTGATCAAAGATACACCTGTTATTAATGCATTAAATCAATATGGAATCACACCAGTTGATCAAATTTCATTATCAAATTCAAAATATGCATCAAGTTCAATTATACATTTCTTAAATAATGAGAGAGCAATCCAGAGTATTGTCAGGTCCCTCTCACCTTGACCCTAGTGGACAACCACACATCACATAGGAAAGTGAGCTTTTAGGTCACCAACATAGGGGACTTGTGTCTGCTCACTAGGATCAAAGTGGGGAGATAGTTTATTTGTTACACATGATCAAAAGGTAAAAAATGTTGTGGAGATTAAATAGCAAATTCATGTGGGACAACAAGCATTGTTATGGAAGCCATGAAGGTTGGGACAGTGACATGTATTATCATGTCATGTAGGACAGCAACAAAGACAAATCTCTTTTGGCTTTACTGAAGGAAAACAAGAAATGGTCACAAGAGATTACATTACGGATGAAGAAGAAAGGAAGGGTAGTAAAAATTTTCAACTACCCTATTCGGTGTCACATAATGATCAACTTTCATCTACATTTTCTTGAGTTGCTCAGACCTAAGGATTACCTCCACAACTGATATGCAGTTGAAAATAACTTTATTGATGGAAATGGAGAAATCAATGTGGAGCTATCAAGCATTGACCAAGCAAAATAAGTAAGCCATGAGAATACAAGGGGCATGTCATCATACCCAAGTAAAGCAACCATTTGCATCAAAATACAACCATTGGTGCAACCACATGTCAAGAAATGGAGAAGTTGAAGTGCATAGGACAACAACATGCAAAGCCTATGACCTATGCAACTTGTTCAAGTGATGGTCAAACATAAAGCTACAGGGGTATTGAGGCCAAGGAGACAATATAAATACCATCATGAATGCATGCTACAAGACAACAAGGTCCAACAAGTATGGGGTTGTCATTATTTGTTAGTGACCTGTGTTATGGTGCTCTCCCACTTTTGCAAAATCTACAAGGGGTGGTCCTAAGGGAATATACCAGAAAATGTTTATCATTGGAGGAAAAATGGAATTGCTAATGTCAGTTGTGGTGCATTTGTGAAAATAAGTGTAGTGAGTAAGGTCATTGTCATTGACTATGATAGTTGACATTGGTGATACAATGCTACAGATTGTATGGAGAAGAAGGGTATCCTTTGGTAGATATTCCCAAGTACCTTGATTTATTGAAAGGAGAGAACATAGTAGGAAGACAAGAATCAAAGGTAAAGGACAGTCATATTTTATGAAGATGCCATTACAAGAAGTCAATGATAACATTGGAACCCTCATATGATGTTATCAGGATACAATTGCTATACCCATAATAGAGATTGTGAAATAAAAGAGCTTATAAAGTCTAATGGAAAGTCCCAAGAATTTAAGTCTTGAGTAATGTTCATGAAGGAATGGTAGATGTGGGGGGTCTCTGACTCATACCCATGTTGTGCAATGGCATTGAATCATTTTTGTAGACCATTTTTATTCATAAAGTAGAATGATAATTGGGAAAGGCAAAGAACAAGTGTCTTATACTCTCAATATTGGGCCATTAACCAATGTTGTAGGCTCTATAGGTTGCCAAATGGTTTCCTCTGGAAATGATTCCTCTAAGCATAGACAAAAGGATTCAAAGGACCCTGCCATGGATGGAAATAATCTTATTGTTTGAAATAGAGGAGCTCAATTTTGACAATGAACAAAGCATGATAATTGTGTTTCATGAGAATGTAGAGTTTGGTACATATATATAGTGCTTTCATCAAGGGAGAATATACATTGAAGCTTGAGAAGCTTTATGTTCCAGGGAGTATCCAGTCATAGTGATCTTGATGCATGAACAAAAATGACAAATGGAATATAGTGTGATAAGACAATTATGTTGTTAAAAGAAAGCAGCCACTTCATGAATGTCAAGAACAGTGCTTCAAGGATGAAGATGAACATTACCTTCTTAGAAAACATTACAATCACCTTGCTAGATATGTATAGTGACATCATGGTGCCAAAGTTTCATATAGTAGTGTTTTGTCAAAGTGTTTGAGGTATCAAAAGGGGTTACCATGAGTGGTTAGCAACATGAGGAGGTATCATCAAAATGACAGAGTATGGTACTCTTAAAACTAAATGTCAAATGTAGGAGGTTCTTCACAATGACAAACCCACTTTGGGGTTTTAGTTTTCAAAGACATTCTACAGGAAAAATAAGTGTATTGAAAAAACCCAATTTAGATGGTCACAAAAAACACAATTTTGCTACAAATTGGAGCTTTCAAATTATACCCACACTATACAGTGGCTTTGAATCATTTTTCAACAAAATTTTAGTTTTTATTTCAAATTAAAAAGACCCATTTGGGTTTATCATGAGAGGCTAATGTAGAAGCATTAAACAATGGAGAAAGAAGAACAAGAATGACAAATGGAATTTCATTTAATGCAGGTCGTAGCTGGGTAGATCTCTGTTTCTGCAAATATAGAAAACCCACCTGGGATTTTTAAATGAAACAACATTGCTACAGATTGAAGGAAAAGGAAGGTATAACACAAAACACACTTGTATTTCTACAACAAAATTTGAGTTTCTTCAAAAAATCAAGAAACCCCACTTGGGTTTCTTTTGCAAAAAAAAAAAATCATATACAAAAATATAAGTGCTACAAGAAACCCACTTAGGGGTTTTGTTATTAGATTGCAAAAGGAGCATAAATACAGAGGAGACCCATTTTAAAAAATGGAGGCCAAGCTCACAAGCCAAGTTTTCTTTTTTTCTACATATAAAAAACCCATCTGGGTTGATAAGAAATTTGCTAATATAGAGGAAAATCAAAAAGACATTATGGGGCTTTCAAGTGAAGCAAAGGTACATATAAAAATACCCTATTTTTTGTCCATGGTCGTGGCCAAGAACATTTTTCTTCATGAAAGCAATAGGTAAACAATATAGAGTGTCTTTGTTAACAAATGAAGAAAGGAAACAAGCATCTCATGCTTTATCTTCAAGCTGGAAACAAGTATGAGTCATTTTTGCTTAGAAATCTACAAGAATGGAGTCATTTTGATTTACCCAGAGCTTTCGCTCACAATTTTTTTGCAAAATTTCAAACTTTTTTCTTTTAACAAAGCTTCATTAGAGTTTCTCATTATGGATGTGAACAAAGAACACCCATAGAAAGATCAAAATGAAACAAATGGTTAGAAATATGTCCATGGCCGCGACCTGCAGCTTAGAAATGTCCTCCAAATGGTGTTAAAATGGAGATTTTGTGCAATAGAAAAACATTTATCTGTTGTTCGAGGTGTTTCCTCAAAAAATCACCACAAAACCAATGTCAATCTCCATTTTTCTATGTCGACTCAAACCCCACAGCGGCTACATCATATTTTCCAAATTGTTCAACAACAAAATGATGGTGTCTTTTCACATCTTTTATCTTTTGATGATTAGGGTTTGACCCTATTCGATGGCAATGGAATTTTTCTTCCCATATTTAAAAAAAAAGAAACATGTGCTAATGCATAATGGGGGCCGAATATATGTTCATTAACTTAGGCATTTTGTGCTTTAGGTTTTTCCCCTTGTTTCAAAACATTGCCAAGTCCTTCAACAATACAAACATATGGAGTGTGCCAGGTTATGTGTAATACACCTTTTGTTTTTGACTCATGCATCATGTGCCTCTGAGAATATGCTTTCCAAGAAATATGGAGGTTAGCCATATTAGCCAAGTTTTTTGAGCTTTTATGTTGCCTTGCAAATTAGAGTGTTGACCGCATATAGCCTTACAATGCAGAGTGAAGAAGAGGTGAGATAACCATATGCCTTATTGACCTTATTAATGCTTTTAAAAACATTTTTTCATTTCATTATTTCTTTTTCTTTTGTTTCAAAACATTGTAATATCATTTAAGTGATTTTGATAATCACTTTAACATTTTCACTTACGAATGAAATGAAAATCATATTGATAGTGGGCCCCCTTATTTTGTGCTTTGAAATGTAAAATGACTTGATTAAGTGATGTATTATGAATAACTTACTCAATACTATTATCTTTAATGCCTTTTGGAGTCTTGTGTTTTCAAAACACACATATTGCATGAGTCAAAGCTAGAAGACAAAATGATTAAACTGCAGGCATGAAGAGAGTGTGGGGGGTTTTGGTGGGTTTTTTGCTTAAGTGTGTTCATTTTGAGCATTTTGAGCTATTTCTTTCTTTCTAGTAGTAGGATAGCTTTGTTCCTTGAAAACTTGTCTCATGTTTAGGCATCTGTTTAGTAGAATATGTATGTTTATAGGTTATAAGTTGTGTTGTTTAGTAGTGTTGTTAGTTGTGAAACCCCTACTTTCCTTTTGAAAGCACTGTTTATAGACCTCCTTATAAATTATTTATGTAAACTACATTAGAAAGTGAGTTGTGTGAATCAAACTTTATGATATTAATTTGAATGTGATAGGTTGTTCACAGGTCTAAGTTGTTTTGGTGCATCACCTTAGGTATTTTCAGTATTAGGTTTATTTTCATGCAATTCTTACCCTTTACCTCAGAAATTAGTAGTTAGGTGACATCAAAAGGGGAAGCCAACCCTTATCACTGGAGGTCTGCTTTTGAATAGGATACCCACAACCTGAAAGCAGTCCCATGTTACATGCAAATCTATTGTGTTCATTCAAAGCTTGGCATTAGGTTCAAATTTGGACCCCTAACAAGGACCATTTGTCATTATTGGCAAGGTTGGAGAAGATTCATATTATCTCCATAACATGATAGGAGAAGAATAAGAATTTCTAGTGCATGGAAAATTCTTGAAGAATTTCTTTTCTTAATCTTCTATGCACAGTAGTCTAGGGGAAGGGCAAGGATTGTCAGTGTATGGAAAACTCTTGAGGAACCTTCTAAAATAATTATTTTCCATGCACAATAGTATAGGAATTCACCTCACCTTCATTTTCCATCATTTTTAATGCACTTCCATATCCATCCCATATGAAAAGGCACTCGGTTTGTTTCCGAAAGACCTAGATTCTTGTTATACCTGTAGGGGGTATACATCTCTAGATAGAGCCACTATTAGGACTGTAAAATTCTCACATTTTATTGGCCTTCATTCATCCACCTTTCACATGCCACATAAATTTTCCACACCTAAATTCAATGATAAATTTTTTTTGTTAAGATTTGTGTGACAAGATCAATATTTCAACCCATGTTAACCAATGATCCCATCAATTTGGCCTTTGACATACAAGCACTCCTCTATTCAATATTGGGGGAGAATTTTAAAACAACTGGTTCATATCAGCAAGATCAAGAGAAGTCTTTCCAAACAACAGGTAATAGCTTTTCAGTTTGAACATTTTGTACATATTGTCAAGAGATAAACCAAGTCATAATGATCGAAGACCATGGAGATTACATAATCGAAAAAACAACACTTGTCATCTCATTGATGAAAGCTTATCGATAAGAACAAAATAGTCAGAGCGAAGTCAAATCACACCGAGCTCCTAACTCACACCGATGGAAACATCATCGGCATGACACATATTTTCTTTTTCCAATGAGACAAGAGAACAGCTCTTGGGGAGACTTGTAAACTCAAGATGAATCAATCAGATCTTACCGACCATATGGGTTACATCGACAAAGGAAATTTTGGTAAGAGTCTTGTCAACCAATCCCAAATGAATAAAGCGGTATATGGAGCATATCAGAGAGACCAAAGGGCATCAGAGCAACATTCCATTCTCTTAGCAATGGTTCTTGTCATTCTAATGGTAATGAGAAGGGGTCACCATTCATTGGAATAACACTAGGTGATGATTGAAAGGACTTCTAGTGATCCATAATTGGGGAAACTTTATAACTCTCTCTGAAGTAGTATGGGTTGAAAAACAAGAGGAAGGCCAGTTATATAGCATCGGTAGGAAAAAAAATTAGTCTCCCCAACCAAGAGTAATAAAGGACACCCCACATTGAAAATACATTTATTTATGTCTTGGCGATCAATTGGGAATGTATAAAACGAAGGTGGCAACAAGTTAGATACACAGATTGACCAAAAATTAAGGAAGTCTCACCGATACAATCTTGTCATTCTGACATTGTGTAATTCAAAAAACCTACTTGTATTCATGTTCAGAAGTAGACATTAATGGCCACACAAATTTACATCATGTAAATATTCTCTAAATTAAAAGAAGAAAAAAAAAAAAGATTTCTAGAATTTGCAGCAGGAAAGATGGGAGATTGAACAAAAGTCATAGAATTCAGTGCGGCCAAAATTTCACAACTAAGCCTACAAAATTTTTGTAATTGAATTCAATTCTATCGCCTTGAAGGATTAAAAATGGAAGGTTCAAGCTCTAGAAAAACAAAGGGTAGGGAACAACAAGGCCGAGGTAGTCAACCTAGGGGTAAAAAACAAAAAATTAAAAAAGGGGGGGAGCCCAAAACAAAAGAAAGAAAACTAAACCAAGACCTTATCGATCAGTTACCTAGTTCAGGGCCATAGGATAGAAGGTCTAAAAAACTAAGGTTCGATTTAGAAAAATTCGAAGACAAATGTAGATACATAGGAGATGCATGGACCCTTGTCAAAGGTTATGAATTATTCATGTTTCACTATGACTAGAGAGATAGGTTTGAACCAGTGTGCAATCCCTAGAGTTTCAATTTGGGAAAACTGGTTGTTCCAAATGTGTTTGTGAATGTAGAGCTTGTAAAACTTCTGGAAAAGAATAATAACCCAGACCTAAAAGCCATCTACAATTTGCAGGGTGAACCCTTTATACATATATCCAAGGCTGCACTTGGTGAAGTCTTTAACCTAAATGACACATGTGATGAGCCAATTGTACATAAAGATCTGGAGAGAGAATTTTGGAGAATGGAAACAACTTATAAGGGGTGGAGATTTCCATTACACAGACCTAAGAGGGATGTAAACCTTGCTCCATGAAGACAATGATGGGCCCCCTTTCCATGTGTATTTATTCAAACCCTACTTAAAACATACATACTTTTTGGTGTGTTAGGTATTAGGGATTGAAGCCTCTGAATTCATGACAATAGGTTTGATGGTGATTGCAGCAAATTTCAGTGCCACAATGCAAGGCCATTTGATTTGGTATCACACATTGTTAAAGGAATGGACTTAGGACTAATGGCAATCAAAAAAGGATCTCCTACATTACACTTCTAGCATTATTCGATCCTCATGCATATGATATTGTATTATGGATAGGAGATAGGGATGTGGCCAGAAGAACTGAAAATTACACAATATGATAAAGAAAACCAGCCATTGTCGGTGCAATTGTGGACTACAATTTGGGACAGTAGATTTGTGATTTCTAGTTATGTTCATTTTGAAGAATATTTTGTTAAGATATTATATAGATTTTTTAATCACCCTTATGATTATTCTTTGACTAAAGAGATTAAAATATTTCTAAGGCCCAAATATTCCAATGGACCTACAACTGTTGGTCACAATTGGGGTGATTGGTATTGTTATATTGATGCCACCATGATTAGGGTGTATGGTTTCGAGGATACACCTTTTCTTCTCCCAAAAATAGTACTAGGTAGAATTGCATATTTAGAAATTGTCAGACAAATGAACTATTCAAGTGTTATGAATCTAAGTGCTTATGTGAAACAATCATTCATGCCAAGTACTTTATGTTTTGGAGACTTTATTGTGTTGTCTAAGGAGGGATATGATTTGATCTTAAATAAGTTGTCTCATTTAAATTTAAAGAAGGTTCCACCGAGAAAAGGATTTGATCCTAAAGGCTACATTGATTTTTCTAGAAAGAAAGTAAATTTGGTTGGATATGCTCACATACCCTACCCACATGATGATATAATCAGAAACATGGAAGAGAGGGAAGAAGAATTGGGCATTGATGAACATAACAGGAAGATAGAGTAGAGAATGAAGGAAATATAAGAAGCATAAATTTTTTCTTCCGAAAGTGAAGAGTCTACTAGGGAAAGGGAACATCAAGGTCAAATTGATAAAATCTCTAAATTGAGAATAGAGGAGTATCAGCCACCCAATAGAGAGTAAGAAGTTGAAGAAACATCTAATGCAGATACTAGTCATTTAGCCTATAAGTCTTTTGTTTCTGATGATGAATTTATAAAGTCTTTTGAATTTAGATCATTTTTATACAAGCAAAAGGGGAAAGCAATAAGGGAGTCTGTCATGGATGTTACACCTAGCAATGAAGCCCAATTGTTGAAAACTTTGAAATCAGGTGTGGAAAATGAGATGAAGGGTATGACTCCAGAGAGAGGGAGGAGATTGTTAGAGGAATCGGGTGTGATGATTTTCTTGGGTTTGTATTTGAACTCAACTCTTGTTTTGGATAACTTCTTGCATAATAATGGTGTCACACATAAGTTAAGTCTAGAGGGAGTTCTAGAAGTATATACATGATCAAAATATAATCCTCATGAGAATTCTCTCATGATTTAGACCTTGTATCCTCCACACAAGAAATCTGTGATCATTGACACTGAGAAGGAATTTGGCCATGTAATGACATTAAAGGTACGAGAAATTGATCTTGTGGTTACTGTTGATATTGGCATAAATTTTTCCAAATTAAGTAAAGCACAAATTTAGATGTTGATCAAGGAAAGAGATATGTACAATATGAATAATGAGAAGATCCTCAAAGAAAATGGTTTCCTAAAGGATAGGGTCAAGGTACACTAAAGGAACCTACCAAATTACTAACTCAAGGAGAAGGTTCCCAACCCAAGGATAAGAGTGAAGAATCAAATATAAAAGTTCAAGTGAGGAAAGCCAGATTTGATGCACTCTTTACAGTATTCTAGAAAAGGCACACCAACTTAATGGTTTGGATGAACAAGTTTTTGGGAACCCATTCCAAGAATTATATTGCAATCCAGGAGCATAAAAGGACAAAGGACCGAATTCAAGAAAAAATACATGAAATACAAAAGAAGGATACTTCTGACGATGGAACCATTACCTCTGCTAAGGATATTATGAGAAAGCACCAAGGGTACTATGAGGAGCTGCAAGGAGATACAAAGGAATTCACTAATGCTACAATGGAAGGAGTGTCTACACTATTTAGGAATTATGGAGAGTTGAAAAACAAGAACGAGTGGATAAAATAATGTAGGTTGATATTGCAGGGAGCATGGAGGCAGTCAAAAGTGAGGATTCATAACTGGACAAGGCACATGAACATTTAGAGAAAATGGTGATCATGGAGATATTTGCAAGAAATGCTTCCAAAGATGCTAATACACATTTGAGATGGGATTATTTAGATCACATAACAAAATTCCATTCATGGCTCACTAGAGCTTAGTTTGTTAATGTTTAATGTTGTTAATTTCAAAAGACATTAATGAAGGGGTATATCCTCTTCAAAAAATTGGTATAGAAGTTGGATATGTAATTATTAGAGAGATATAGTGAATAGGAAGAATATAGGAGATATAGAAAAAATAATTTGAGAATGTTTATTATATAGATTATACTGTATGGACCATGATGCATGCATAATTTTTAGTTGAAGTTAATTGAAGATCTTTAAATTTGTGTGGCTCAATATTGGTGACAATTTTTTTTCAATTCAAAGCAATTATCTGGTTGTCTCCACATTGTTACTTCTCTGTTATTTGAAGTTGTATATCCAAGTTGATATTTCAATTTCATCAAAACACATTTATTGTTATTGTGTAGTCAAGTTAATTGGTTTCTACTAAACAATTAAAATCCTTTTAATTGATTATAGTAAATTGGGGGTAATATTTGGATCAATAAGAAGAGTTGGGTAATTGATAAGGTTGGTATACTATCTCCACATTGATGTTATCTTCTTATTCAAATTAAGGATATACTTTATTTTGTCAATACACACTTGTTGTCATTGTGTGATTCTGATAAATGGTTCCTTCAAGGAAGGATTAAAATCCTTTTAATAAATCATAGTAACCTGATAGAATCAATTGGATCATTAAGAAGAGTCTTTCAATCACATCCTTGCACATTTATACAAGGTATAAACAAGATTAAATGTCAAACAATTAGAATTATAACTAGTACTAGCCACTTTTTATAGAACTTTATTTACTCTGCATACCCAATAGAGCGTTGGTCCATCTCATTCTTACATTACTATCCAATTTCACATCATAAATTACTTATTGTTTGAAGTAGATTAGTTATCAATCCTTCATCTATCTTACACTTTATGCCACTATAGATAGATCTTTAAGCCCAATTAAATTACACAATTCTCAATCTCCTTCCATTATCAAGGTCTACCTACCTAGGTTTAGCAAAGCCTGAAGTGTAGGAAGTCATCAACCATATAGGTTAACTCCATTCATTGGTTCAAGAACATTGCAAGCCTGATCATAGAGCCTGGCATCCTCTTAGGATTTGTAACCTGCATTTTTGAGATCCAACAGTAGATTAATTAAATAGTTGTAAGGTCTAAATCAGTCATGTTAGATATAGTATCAAAATTTTGATGATTTCACCTTGTAGCATGTGTTTGTTAGGAGTTATTGTCATCATTATTTATATTTTTTATTGATTCATGATCAACTGCTAATTATTGTCACATATGCTAATGAAATATTGTTTACTTGAAACAATAAGGGTATGATTAGGGAACTCAAAACTTAAATTTTAGTGCCTTTGACATGAAGGATGTGCGAGCTGCAAAATACATATAGGGTGTGTAGATCATCAAATATTGGGTTGGTATAAATATTTTCTTAATTAAAGCAAGTATTTAAAACTATTTTATAATAGTTTTTTATACAAGTGTGTGAGTGAGTATTTCTTTACCAATTAGTACTAAGTTATATTTGGATCAATATCCTAAGTGAAATGATGATTTGGAGGATATATATATGTAATATTCATTGTACTATTATTTTAGATAGTCTAACATATTCTACAATTGTATAAGAGAAAACATTACCGAAACGCATCTACAGCCTATCATGGCCTCCTTGCTAAGAGGTCATGGTGAGAAAAGTGTGGTTGGAAGGAGATTCCCTTAATATTATCAATTGTTTAATAAAATTGAATCCCCCGTCATGGTCCATAGTGCATATCATTGATGATTCTCTTTCTATTCTAAGTTCCTTTGATGATTACAAAATTTCACATGTTTTCTGTGAGGCAAATACCTTGGCTTATGGTTTTGCAAACGTGGGGGTATTGTCTCATAAATGTTGGAATTCTTATTATGTCATCCCCATTAATCTCCAAAGAATCATTTATCATGATCAAATGTCTTGTCACTATGGTGGTAACCTTGGGAGTTAATGTTTTATTATTTTGTCTTTATCTCCTCTCTATATGGATTAGTAGTATAAATTTTAGAACCCGTCTTATTAATAATTACATATCTTATGGAAACGAGTTGATGGATGTGGTAATTATAATTGAGTGTACTCGTGTTGTTAGGTTTATATGGATTATGGGGGCCTTATTACCTTGTTTCTGGATTGTTCTCTTAGTTCTTTCTGCTCATTAGAATAAGGAGAAGGTTGTTGTGAGGGTGTCTCAGGTTTCCATGGGGGGAGATTGTTGTAGACAAGAGCCTCTTTCCTGTGAGGAGTTTGATGCTAATGCAGTTGTGTGGGAGCATTTGGAGAAGGGGGGAATTTTCCCTTATCTTCTTAAGCTACTTGGATTTGATTCCTAGGCCACTGAGGATTTTGTAAAGGGTTGGAATAATCGTATGTTGTTTTATCAAGGGGTGGAGGTGAATATTATTGAAGGATTAATTTTTGAAACCACAGGATTACCCACAAGGGTAATAAATTTAATAGATATCATGGGGATTCCAAGTTTTCTTTGGCTAATTTATTCAAGGCTAAGGAACAAGACAAGGTCATGGGTGTGGGAAGTGGAGGTTATGACCGTTTATCTATCAAGCCACTTTAGAGGGATGTGGTGCTAGAAATTATGAAATATTTCACTCTTGATGGCAGTTATTTTGTAATTTATGGGTACCTTTTTATGTTGTTGAATCACTTTAGGCACAATAGTTTGGTGTCTTTCCCTTACTATTTTCTCCTCTTGATGGAAACTAGTATAGAATATAATAGAATAAATCCTAGCAAAGCTATTCTCCATGAGGGGCACATGCTCCTTATCATTGACAATGTCAAAATGAAATTTATTCCTGAAATTCCTAAGATTTCTAGTGGTCATAAAGGTAAGGGGCCTACTCTTGGTTATGATATAGGGGACTCTACAGAGGAGTGGGATGGGGATTATGAGGAGAATGGATTTGAAGAGTTGGAGTGATCGGATAAAGATGGTGGTAATAAGCTTGTGTAGGATCTTGATCCTAAGATTTCAAATTATTGGTTGAATGGCTATGAGATTGATATTGAGATGGAGGTTGTGTCTTTTAGTGCTAAGAAGGGGAATAAGGGGAAGAAAGGTGGTCAAAAGGATGAGAATCGAGAATGTGGGAAAGGAAAAATTATGGTTGAAGATTGTGTGAAATATTATGGTGTGTCCCATGTTCATACTATTAAGGGGAAATGAGGGAGAAATAAGGTTTATAAGGGGCTTTGTGTGAAAGAAAAAGGTCTTGTGAGTGATGGATTTAAGACTTTTGGGGATTTTTCCCCTATTCAAACAAGGTTTGAGACTCGTGACTGTAAGGGTTTCGATCAAGTTGATGATTAGAAGGGGTTGTTGGAGCTGTTGGCGAACTCGGTAGTGAACTCTAAGAAGTGTGTGGATGTTGAAGTGGTAGATTTGGAGGAATCTCTTGTCGATGAAGATTTGAAGGGTGAAGGTTTGGATTCGAAGTGTCAGCCTGAGAATGTTGCTATTCCTTTTTTTGTGCCTCCGAATCAAGAAACAATTAACTTGGATGCTTATTGTAGATTGGCAGAGGATGGAGTAGATAAATATATTTTCATTGTTCAAATGGCTTTTCTCAGAGATCAAGGATCTTAATGCCAATATAAATGAGTTGAAGAGTATTAGTGTGGCTCTGGTTACTTGTAACAAGGAGTGGACAGTGAAGAGTAAGTTTAAATATATGAATTTTATTCTTGAAAAGGTGGCGGTGGATGTTGAGAGAATGGGTGGGGATCATGAGTACAGGTTGGTGTCCTTGGAGGATAAATTCAATAAAATTTATAATGAATTTTAGTTTGTGGTGAAAATTAGTAATCACTCTCTCAATTGAAGTGTACAGGGGCTTACTTTGTTAAATGAAAAATCCCTTAGGTGGATTGGTAAATAGTTGGACCTCGGTGAGAATGAGGAGGTGATTGTTGATGTTAATCGAAAGAATCAGATGGAGAAGAGCATGGATGATGGACCATGTGTTGGAACTAGAAGCAAGACCAAGAAGAGGGATTATATTCCCTTCTAGGAGCTCAAAGATGTTGTGGATATGCATGATAATGTTATCTCTAGTAATCTAGAGGCAGCCAAGGTTTTAGATAATCTGCTTTAGTTTATGCTGGTTTGGATTTTTTGCTAGTGCTTTGCTATGGGTTTAGTTGTTTCTGTTTCAAGGTTCATCTTGTAATAGCTATTTTTCTTTTTGGGGTTGTGTGGTGGTAGTTGCTTAATATTTTTTAGCCTACTCTCGTTGTTAAGGGTTTTAGAATCCCTTCAAAGCCCACTTTTCCTTATCAAAAACATTACCCAAGGGTAAACCCACAAAAGTGGTTTACAATTCGAGTGAGGAAAGAAAAGTTGCAAAAAATGACCACATGCAAAAAAATTTGGTTTTTGGGGTTCGAACGAACTTTTTGGTTTGAGAAAACCAAAAGAGCGTTTGCTAGAACCCTGGTTCGAGAGAACCAATTAAATGCAAGGTCCCACCATTTGCGTAAAAAACAAAATGAAACATTTTTTGAAAGGGGGTTTGCTCAAACCTCCCTGGTTTGCTCGAACCCCCCTTTTCCCATCTTCTCACCCTCTGGCACCAAAAAAACTCCAAAATTTTTCCCTTCGAAGCTTGAGTTGAGGATGAAAATGGAGGAGACTTCACAGACCCAACTGATTGATGGTAGTCCTTAGAATGAGCTACCCAATGAATATAATTTTAATATGTTTTGGTTTTATTATGTATTTTCTTTTTTAGTTTTATTAAACATGGGTTTTTCACCAAAAATCAAGCTCTTTGTTTTACACATGTGGAAAAATAGTAAATTATCAAAAAAAATTGAAAAATATGAGTGCACTAGATATTGAATTCCTTAATCCAACAAAAAAAAAATTTGAATTTCGATACATACAAAAAAAGTTACATTGTATATAGTTCGCCTATGTTGGAATTGTAATTGGTTTGACTTCAAAACTCGATTAAGGAAAAAATATTCAATAAAAACCTATGAAACCAATTGGAAGCACTAGATATTGTAGTTACAAATATAAATTCAAAACAAATAAAATTTTATCCTTCATGGAAAAAAAAGTTATGTTTTATACGGTGAGCGTCACTCCTTAAAAATGTTGTTTACTACTAATTTTCGAAGGAGATGGAAAAATAAGTGCAATCTGATTCCAAAAATTTTGAAAAAAATATATTTAGAATCTACAAATAAAATTTCATAAATCACTAGTTTGCATCATCTTCAAATTCCTCATGGTTTAGTCACTATAGGTGCCCGAAAGTGAAGATTTAGTTAGCAAAAATTATTTTAGTGTCTAGTTTGGCAAAAAATTGTAAACCAGTATTGTGGGATCACCCCCAAACAATGGGATATCTTAGTACGTTTATGTCTAAGCCTAGAAAAGATTATTTGAAATATGAGAAAATGATTTATTTAAATTCACAAGGTACTTTTGATTATTGTATTTTATATCATGGTTCCAATGGTGTGGGAAATTTTCTTAATCTATAGGGATTTATTGGTTCAAACTAGGTTGGTGATTCAAATACTAGGAGGTCTACAAGTGATTATGTGTTCCCTCTATTTGGAGGAGTTATCAATTGAATGAGTAAATGAAAACCTATATTTGTGTCAAGTATACTACATAAGTAGAGTACATAGCTATAATACATGACTATACAAGGAGGCACTATAGTTATATATATTGTGTTTAGGTATTGGCTTTGAGTGTATATAGGTCAAGATCATATGATATAGTTATATTGCTATATATTTGGTGGGGAGCATGATATATTGTTCCCATACAAATAATATTGATGTTTATTTTTTCTTTGAGATGTTTGAGAATGATAGAGTTACGATATAAAATATTGACACTTTAGATAATGTTGTAGATAGTTTTGTTGATGTATAAAGGTATGGGCCTTACCCCTTATAGCACTCTATTCATTCATTTTAGTTTCTTATCTATCATTGGAATATAAATTCCAAGTGAGATAATGTTAAGATTAGGTGTGTCATTCACATTGAAAATCATAAGTCTTGATTAATTATATTTAGTTATGTAGATGATAAATTATGCATGATCTCCAAACACCATGGAGTGGGTAAAATGGGATTCCTATATGAGGGTAGGGACATAATTTATTTATTTTTTATTCTCTATGATACTTGAAATATTGTGTAAGAAGGTGTTGGAAACGAGGTTGCATTGAAAAGGTCAAAATTGAGAGGTTGAAAGCATCTTCCCAATTTGGATGCTATGAAAAGATATTGAATTCCCTCATGGACTGCCTAGGGTTTAGAAACTGGTCAATTTGAGTGATGATATAATATATGACAAATAAGAGAGATGTAAGATGTGTAAGAGGATTTTTACTCTATTTTAGTGTACCTAACTAAAAATTAGTTACATGTTATTCTAGGTTACATGACTATGACTATGGGGCACTGGAAATTTCTATGGCCCATAGTATTGATTTATAGTTTTGGGATACCATTTGGTGGTCTTTCTTTATGTTTCTATATAATGGATGTAAGTGATCAAGTTTTGTAAGGTTATTTTTTAGGCACATGTATGCTATCGAATTATTACTATTCAAAGTAATAGGTGGATTGTATTGATGTACATTGTTGTGATTGATACAAGCTTGGGGCTCTTTGGTGGTGAAGTTTTTTCTTGCAAGGGTTTATCCCTACATATCTCATTTTTATATGGTTTTCATAATTATTTTTTCTACTTCATTATTTTATTAATACTAAATGGTTTATCACATGTTTAATTTAATTAAAGCCCTTAATTGTTAATAATTTTGTTATGTCACTCATCTTATATTCAACACCTCTTATTTAAGGAACTTGAAGTAGAGTAGTCATTCCAATGAATATATGGGTGAAAAGGTTTATAAATCATGAATGATGGTGGAAATATGAAGAATATAATCTCTTAAAAGAGTCTTAAGATTGAAGTTACCAAGAACGCATTGTTTATAGCCCTACACACTTGGGTGGCTTAGTTTGTACAATTACCAATGTATAAAATTCACTCTCCAATGTCACTTCAACTATTATGTTCATCTTTTTTGGGATGAAATGGTCTATAATTTAGTGTTGATGGAGGTCTATAAAATAATACTTGGGAATTGATACACATATAGTCATATTTTTACATATAGCACAAACCCTTGTGACATAGTTGTGACACTAGGCAAGAAGATGTGCTAGATTTCAAAAGTGGGTTCATGTTCACCACCTATTGCACCAACTCCAAAGAATTGTATCCCATTTAAATATGTATATTGATAATTGTGCATCTCACCTCTAAATAAAGAAAAATATATTATAAAAAATATTATTTTTATGCTTATATGCATATTTTTAAAAAAGCATCAACTCCCATGAGAAGCCAATTGGTTCAACACCTAATAGCTAGAAGTCAAGAATCTACACCCTCTTCCTAGACTCAACATAATTATAACCAAAAGGATGGTTTACTAATTCTAAAGGATTCAAAAAACAAGGTAGGTCAGTGCAGGATCATGATGGGCCAATTAAGGCTTGTAAGTGGCAGTGAAAATATAAAAAAATAGACTTAAGCAACTTCAAATAAGAATTTGACTAGGTTATTAACATAATTTGGAAAATATGTAAGAACATAATTTGTGAAAAATTGAATGTAGTTTGTAGGCTACTAGGCCTTTTTTGGAAAAAAGTAATTTGATTTGGTGAAAATTTAAAATTTCAATGTAGTAGTACTTTAAATTTTGGAAAAAAATAAAAAGCAAGTGTTTGTCTGGCCATCCTAAGTATGAGAAAAAATAAATTATTTTTTTGAATATTTCAATATAAGTAGAGGACACATGCTCGAATGTGACACATTTTTTTTGTAATTTTTTTACAAGTAAATAATTAGTTATGAATTTTCTAGTAGGAATTTTAAAATATATTAAAAACCATTTTTCTGACCACCTTAACTTGGTAAAAAAATTATGAAATTCAATTTTTTTTAACTATAGTTTGTGAAGCATAGAGTGTGACACATATTTCGGATTCATAAAATGTATAACTATTTAAAAGTTATAGGTGTTTTTCAATCATCCTATTAATTAGGACTTTACACATAGTGCATGTAGAAAATCAATACTAATTATCTATTAAATTCAAAATAAATAATATCTTATATTGGTAGAATGCTGACAATTTTTTGAATAAACCCTTTTCATTTCATCAAATTTGAATGAAAAAAAGTCATCAACATAAAGGGTGATATTTGAAAAATCATTGCAACCCTTGTAAACACATTGGTCCAGTTAACTTTTTAGGTTGGACACCCCCAAGCCAAATCCCAAAGCAAACCTGAAGTAAAACGGATATCCATTATTAATGGATATTCGATAGAAACGAATATCCATTTTTAAGTAAAAACTGGATATCCATTTTTTAAAGCAAAGAACGGGTATCCCCTTCTACATTTAAGAAGCAAATTTTTGTTTCTTTAACTTAAGAAACGAATATTTGTTTCTTTTAATTAGAAATATTTATATATGTAAATATCACTATAGATTAAAATATAACATGTTATAATATTAATATAAATATTTTTATAGATAATATAATATATGATAAATTAATATATACTAGGAAATATTAATATTAATATAGTAGATATTATATTTAATATAAATATCATATGTTATATTATATATATCAATATAATATATTATAAAAAATATATTTGATGGAAGGGATATTTGTTTCTTTTAATTAGAAATATTAATATATATAAATATCACTATAGATTAAAATATAACACATTGTAATATAAATATTTATATATATATTTAAAATATTAATATTAATATAATATACATTATATTTAATATAAATATTATATGTTATATTATATAAATATACTATTATATATAATAGTATAATATGTTATAAAAAATTTATTTGATGGATTGTTGCAAGGGATTTTTAAATATCAT
>VDFB02075321.1:224546134-224575260 GCA_007258455.2 Sequoia sempervirens | reverse complement strand
CTCTCTCTCCCTCACACATACACAACCTCTCTCCACATACCCCTCCCTCTCTCCCTAACTCTCTCTATACCTAGACCTATCCTACCCTACCTCTCTATCTCCCTCCTTCCCCATGCAGTGGGAGTTCCTAGATGTGTGTGTTCTTCATTGATAATTTTGACACATGGAGATTTTGATTGCTGTTTATGGGTTGGATACGTTCTTGGCATAAGTTCTCCTAATGTTTTGGATGCTTTTTAGGTATGGTAGATTGGATGGATAAGCATTTCTTGTAGGTTCTATTTTTGATCTCGTGGGTTTGTTAGTTAAATGAGGGAAACCTAGTTTGGTTGTTGTTCTAGTTGATGGTTTATCCTATTCTCTAGAGGATTCTTCATCTTCAAAATTATGTTCTGGTTATGGGCTTGGAGTTGGTTGAGCTTCTATTTAGCTTGAGAGCATAGTGGAGTTGTAGTAGTAGCTTGCAACCTTTGTTATCACTTGGATTTTTATGCTTGTTTTCTTTAGATTGGTGCATATACACATTGGCTTGTTCCTTTTCTTTCATAGGTGGAATGATTGGAGAATGACAGGAGTTTATTGCTTGATATGGTGGACATATTGGATGTTGTTGCAGGTATCTTGTTAGTGCACAAGAGCATGTTGGAGATTCATGTGGTTTCATGGATGGTTCTAACGATTTTTTTTGGACCCTAACAGTTGATTACCTAATTAGATTGGCTCTTGAAAGGTGTTTGACAAGTGGGAGAATGTTGGGAATTAATGTGTCTCAACCTTTGTAATTTCCTAGCATTAAAATATTAATTTATTAAGGTTTATGTTGTATTTTCTTGCTCATATTAATTTTTCATCTAATGTGACTTAGCACAGTGAGTTGTCAATATATTGGGATGTGACATGGGATGTGACATGAATGTTGTGGTCTCCACAAGGAAATGTATGTGCCCCACTTTGGGAAGAGATTCTTTGACATGTGTCAAAATTTTTGTTATGACAATCTTATGATGTGTAAGAGCCAGATTCTATGACAGGTTTGATAAGTGTTGGAAGGCATCTTTGCATGAGGAATCTAGGTGCCCAAGTTTAACCTATGACAAGTTGTAAGAGAATGTAAGAGGCATCTTCTATATTTAGTCTGTTATGAAAAATTCTCTTATAGTTGTAAGAGTTATCATATATGACAGATTCTATGACATTGTAAGGCATTTGTCATACCTATTAGGGGAAAATTTGGGGTGACCAAGTATGGAGGCATGTAAGGGGGGCTAGAAATCATTGGAAAAGTGTCACAAGTGTCAACTATGTGTCGAAAAAATGCGCCACATGGTTTTGGACGCCCATCTCTTGTAGCTTGCTTTAGAAGCTACCTTCTTACTTGTATTCTCTATATTTTGGATGTCTTGGAGTGGGTTTTGTATGTTGAATATTGTAGGCATAGAAGTACTATCGAATTTCCTCAAGAAGAGCAAGGTGTAGTCTCCATGTTAAGGCTGCGAGCCTGCAAGTGTATTGTAACTATATTGTTGGAGATGAATACATTGGTTTGACGCTTTGGAGTGTGTGTTTTTTTTTTATCCGAAATGGTTTTCTCCATGTATATCATGTTTTATTCTCTTCTGTCTATATTTATTCTATTCTTCATGTTTCTCATTCTTGAAATGTTAATTTACATGTTATGTTACTGAAATTTTCTTAGATCTAATACTATATCAACTTTCCTCTAAGGGTTAATGCATGGGAATTCCACTTTGAGGCATAGTAGTATGTGCTTGTATGAGGTTTTTAAAATCTGATTTGTTTAAAGAAGCATAAGATACGGAAAGTGCATACTGGTTCTTGGAAGATTTTTTGAGTTCACCATTTCCTTTCACATTTAAAATGATCTTCTTAATCTATCAACAAGTATGTATATATATATATATATGTACATACTCAGTTGATCAAGTTTCGATCCATCACAAAGTTGATGGCTAAATATACTCTATTTCATAGGATAAAAAGTGCCTTAGGTATGAGGATGACATAACCATAAAGGAAACATTAAAATTGGGTGTAATTCGATACCATGATTATCGACTTAAGATATCATGCTTATCAATCCCCATCCTTCTATTTTATTTTGTTCTTATATGTGTGAATTTGAAAGATGGGAAAAATGTATTTATCTCAATGTTTTGATTTTATTAGTAAAGAATTAATGTTGACTTAACCGAATGGCATATGGTTATTATGTTAAACACTAATAAAAAATAGATTGAAATATTTCTCAAGAAACTAAATGGGATGACATCAAAATTAAACCAACTCATTTCAATCTTAATTGTTACCCAAGGATACGAATATACTAAATCTTTATAACTGTTCAAAATAAAATGAATTTAGGATATTGATTGGAACTATTGTACAAATGTTTTCTCATGTTGTAAACTAAATATTATGATTATTACATAAAACCAAAATTGTGCATCTATTGAAGTCAATGTTTCCCTAAATATGGAAAAGAACTATATACAAACTATATTTTTTTCTTTAATCTTAAGAATGTATATGCATTTTACAAACTGTGTTTATATGGCATATATGTGTACATGCATAAACTCATCATTTATGCATGTGCATATATATGTGGTATGCCTTCTTATTTCATCTTATTTACTCATTTGATTATGTTTTCTTAACTTCTTTTACAAAGGAAAGAATTGTAGAAATGAAACATTGTTGATATGCAAATGTGAATCTTAAGGAAAGATAGTTAATTGATGAATGACTAAATGGACATACCAAAATTAAATAGACTACTTGTTTGATGTATGATGAAATGGAATTGAGATGAAACGATACATAGTATTAGATAGACTATAGCACACTGATATATGTTGCTAGTAGATGGTATAAAAGGGATGGATACCCCTTTTATTGTGGAAAGTTGCCTTTCAAGAAAGGGTGCCAAAGAGTGTAAATTTTCTTTTCCAAATCTAACTTAATTTGCATTTTGCAACATGAGCTTGTCCAAGCTTTGAAGTCATTATCTAGAACATACTATTTATTTATTTATCCTCTATTTTTCCTTACCTAACATGAAACTTGCATGTTCTAACAATAGATAGAAATGCATGTAGTTAGGCACACACCAAATTCCACCTTGCAAACTATGTCTCTTGATAAGTGTTTCATGTAGGGTTGGGTATTCTTCGATGGAAAAAAGGGTTTTGAGAAAGTGTAGCTTTGTAGTTGGATGGAAAAGCACATGAACCATGTTCTCATCCACCAGTGGAGGTGAGCTATCGAAGAGGAATTTATAGTGGAATTCTATCTTTTTTTATGTAATTATTGTAATGACTTTGTGGCGATTGAATGCCAAGTCAAATCATGTATATTGGATATTGACATTTGGAAATGAATATGCAACTATTATATATATATATATATATATATATATATTGTAGACATGAAATTTCAATTAAGGAAAATAGCTATGGAGTTCCTTTCTTATTTTATATTCATAATGTCAATATTTAATATATTTTGTGAATTATTTGATGGGAATGTTACATCAATCCATACAACTGAATAACTAATAGATCCAACTGTAAGATGGGGTCAGAAATCAAATAGCATAGACAAAGTGGCAGCCAACACTACTAAGCTATTAAACCACATCAACAAGAGAATACAAACAAAATGGAGATATCAAAATGAAAGCAAACAAAATAAATCACTCCCCATATTGTAGTTGATTCCTTCTCTTGCTCTCCTTCTTCTTGTTATGCAACTTTTCCCTCAGATTTGTTGAAATACTTGTGCAAAACATGTAAATGGTAGCAAGAAAGTTGGAAACAATTAGTTGTTAAGGTGAAAATGGAGAAGAAAGGTTGTTTTTATAGACAACCTTTTGAATGGATGGTTGAGATTAATCTTCTAGAAAGATTCCAAGATCAATGGATGGGAATGCATGAGAGGGATGTTATCAAATGGATGGTTGAGATTAAGTCTCATAAAAGATGCCAAGATCAATGGTCCAGAATTGATGAACCAAAAATATGTCATGCATGGAAAAGCTATGACGTCGATGGCTATGATGCCTAACAGCTATGAAATACATGAATGTTATGACAAGGGATTATGAAAGAGCATCTTTGAGTAGGTGGTACATAAATAATTTATTTTAAATTATTTATTCAAAAATGGAGAGAGTGGAGGAAATGGACAAGTGGAAAATAAATAATTTATTCAAATTATTTATTTAGAGAAAATGAAAAGAGGAGCATTTAATTAAATTTATCAATTTAATTAAATGGAGAGGTGAAAATTAGACCTTAAATAATTAATTTAGATTCATAATTTAACAGGGGAGGTGGCATGGGATAGTTAAATAATTTTAATAATTATTTAACTATGGAGGAATTAAAGGGCCATGAATAGATAAATAATTAATGGTAATTATTTAACTATAGATGAAAGGTGACAAAATAATTAAATAAATAATCATTTATTTAACTATTGAAGAAGAGGAAGAAATTAGTGACACAATTAGTTTATTTAATCAATCAAGATAGAATAAATATTAGAAAGTGAATTAATTAAATAATTATTAAAAATTATTTAATTAATAGAGGAATATGATCAAACATAATTGAATAACTAAAATTATTCAATTATCGAAGGACGAGGATGAAGGAAAATGACACTCGTAGGCTTAGGACATTTTTCAATGTCTACACCAACCACTGAAATATGCAAACTCATCATCACATTAGTAACCTACAAACTAAGATATCAAAGAAGATAATCGTATAGATATCAAGACTCAAACACCAAATCAACCATGTATGATTTTCCAACCATGTCCACAAAAGAGTAACCATAGTCAAGGAACCAAATAAGCATCAAGAAGATAAGAACAATCTCCTAACACCAAACCATAACGCCACCAAGCAACCACATAGATGATCATGTCATGCCAATACATAAATGTACCTGCATACCCATGACACCATAACCTATCCAACGTTGTACTTGCACTCAACTTTCACCCATACGAGACTCCAAGTCTCACTCATTTCAACCAATGTCAAAACCAAAGACAACCTATGTACCTATCACCATCAAATTCCAACTCTAAAAAAACCTATAAACCTATACCAAGAAGCACCAAACTGATAATAAACTATACCATCATAATTACCATATAAAAACATATAATCCCTCAAGGTTTCTCCTCTTGACTCATCTAGATGCTCACACAATCACACCATGAATCATAGGAACCTACAAGTTATCAAACAAGCACCAAAATCATCCTGCACCACAAACTAATAAATAATCTGAACCACTATGTACTACATTTCACATGTTCTCCAACACCTATTTGAAATCAAAAATCCAATTTTGTATGCAAAAGTTATGCTCAGAACCATGTACAAGAGAAAATCTAGCTTCCAGGATCAAAAAATTGATCAAAACAACAAAATTAGGAAAACAAACCTATACTACTACATAGTACTCAGAACCACCTTTCCAATGACTATAAGAAGTAGAAAATCAGACTTCGTGGGTGAAAGTTAAGCTCATTTGAAAAAAAATCCTCCAATTTGGCTTATAGATGGCTAGTGGGTGGCTCCTAGGTGGTGGGCTAGCGGCCCCATTGGCAATGGTGGTGCACCAACAATGCCCAGGTGACACACCACTGGTGGCGCTACCTCTTGGAGTAGCAGACTTGAAAAATATTTTAAAAACGTTTTATTTTCTACATTTAAAAAAAAGATTTAGTGGATTTTAAAATAATTTAATTTTGATTTATTTGTGGAGGTGGTTAACCTTGTCATTGGGTGGGGCTCAACCCTACCAGTAAGTCAGTTATACTATCACTGCTGATCAACAGGCTCTGTCGATGACAATGCAGCCTATTGATTGTGGCAGGTATAGAGGGATGAAGGGTCTATGGAGACCCCCCCCCTCGTCCCTCGCCCCGCCAATTTTTTTTTTTTTTTCAAATTTTATTTTAAAACTTTTAATAAATTTTCAATATTATTTTTAATATTGCAGGAATTTTTAAAATTTCTACGCAATATATATATTTTTTATTTTAATTTTATTAATAAATTTTCAATATGATTTTTAACATTGCAAGAATTTTTAAAATTTATGTGCAATATATTTTAATTTTTTTCAGCGCAGGGTGTTTTTTATTAATTTTTTCTGCAGATGCCCTAGACAGTAATATGGTTAGGTTGGGGCTAAAAATAATTTTCCTTTTTTTTCAATTTTTCCAATATAGGGCAAATTTTATGTCATTTTTCATGTCTCAGCCATCCTAGATTCAATGGTGAGCTCCATTTTGTCTCAAGAGGTCATCTATGAAATTTCCTCTACAAAACCCTCATATGAAAGCTCAATCCAAGAAACCCTCTTTGACCCAAATTTTGAAAGCTTCAAATCTACAATAAACCCAACAAATCTTGATAACCCAAAAGCCCAAATCTACAAACAAACACCTACAACATATATTTCATATCTTGTAGTGCCTCAAATATTTCATGCATATCATGGCTTCAACTTTGCAAAAACTCTCAAACTAGGGTTGTAACAAAAACCCATCAACCATGGAAGCTTTGATACCACTTGTTATGAAATAATGCATTCAACCCACATACTTAATCCATTTCCTAGATAACCCCATGAGAGATAAACATGTACACAAGTAACCATAATGCATAGATCAAATAGAAAAGTTACAAGATAACACAAGGTATACCCTAGGAAAACCCTCAAGAGGGAAAAATCCAACCTCCAAAATCATCCATACTCCATCATATTATTCAACAATAAAGTAATACAAGAGTTACAATGAACATCAAGCCTCTCAATGCATCCTCATGTGTCCAAGCATGAATCCACTCATCCCATGCCATGCTTCACATATGCACTCTTCATAAAGGTTCAATAATGACAACTCACTCACCTAGCCAACCTTAACCACTAAACATGTGCTTGCTTTTATAGATTCAAGATCACACAAAAATAACCAAGTGGTAAGATAAAACCATCTACCACAAAACCATGTGAACACAAAACCACTAATCCATTATTTAATATTGGGTACTAAGTTTTTGCTTTTTAAATATTTCCCGGGCGATCCCACAATACTGGTTTACAATTTTTGGCCAAACTAGACATTGAACTTAATTTTTTAAACTAAATCTTCACTTTTGGGCACCTATAGTAGCTAAACTATGAGGAATTTGAAGATGATGCAAACTAGTGATTTGTGAAATTTTTTCTGTATATTGTAAATATATTTTTTTCAAAAATTTTGGAATCAAATTGCACTTCTTTTTCTCTCCTTTGAAAACTAGTTTTTAATAGTAAACACCATTTTTAAAGCGAGACGTTACTGGCTAACACAAATTTTTTTCTATGAAGGATAAAATTCTATTTTTTTAATTTAGATTTGTAACTACAATATCTAGTGCATGGAATTTGTTTCATTCTATTTCATTGAACTTTTTTTTCTTAATTAAATTCCAAATTCAAACTAGTTACAATTTAGACATGATTTACTAGCTAAAACATAAATTTTATTGTATGTATTGAATTTCTTTTTTTATTGGATCTGGGACATCAATATCTAGTGCACTAACATTTTTCAAAAAAAATTGTATGTAAAAGATTCATTGAATACCCTAGGCCAATAGTATCCAACTCTTAGGATCTTGTGAGCAGTGGTCTTGGCTGAAAAATGTCCTCCACAAACTCCCTCACGCATCTCCTTCAACACATGGTTTGCTTGTGATTCATCTAAGAATAACAACAATACTCCATCTATGTTCTTCTAGTATAAGTCTCCATCCATAAAGATGTACTTTGAGGCATGCAATTTCAAGGATCTTCTTTTATTTTCATTCAATTCCTTAAGACATTTCTGGTTTTTGAGATAATACATTACATTAGTATTCCATGGGGTGTTCTCTATGCTAGCAATCGTACCTTCTTCCTCCTCTATGTTACATATTTGAGATGCTTCAATATTTGATTCGGTCATAAGCTTATCCAACCCTTGTCCTCTTACCAATTTGGTGATTTGGATTTCAATATGCATCTACACCTTCGCCCTATAGCTTCAATCTATACAAATACATCCTTACATATGCATATGTTCCCCAAGGTGTAGTAAACACAATATTATACTATTATGATTCTCTTAATTTCACCTAGTTGTAACCCGAAAACCCATCCATCATGGAAAATAACTCACATCATGTTACCCTTTGCAGCATAACTTCCATGTTTGGGAGGGGATAATTGTCTTTAAGGGAGGAGACATTCAAATTTCAAAAATCTAAACACAATATTATGTCTTCATTCTTCTTCCTAACATGCACCAAGTTGGAAACCCAAGTGGAATGTCTAATTGGTTTAATAATGCCTCCTCTGAGTTTCATGAGTTCTTCATGCATCTTGGGTTCTAAAGTAGGATTTATCAGTCTTTGTTTATGTCTAAAAGGTTTTGCATTAGGCTTCAGTGGTATTTCATGTTGAAATAGATCTTCTCTATATGCTTTAAGGTCATCATATGACCATGCAAAAACATGCTTATATTTTCTTAACAATGTGATCAACATCTTTCTAACTATAGGGCTTATCCGCTTTCCAATGTACACCTTTTTTGGAGCCAATTCAGTTCCAAGATTAATTTCTTCAACATCTTCCTTTCTCACTGGAATTTGCTTCATGATTGCTCGATCACTCCCATCGAACACCCTTTATAATTCCACCAGGACTTTAGGAATCTTATTTGTTTTGAGTTGGACTACTTCTTGGCCAAACATAGTTTGTTTCCCATCCACTTCTTCAACAAATGCATTGAAATCAATTTATTGAGCCTCATACTAATCAATGCAGTGTAAGAACTTGATCAAATCTGTGTCATCATTGAAAACCTACCAATTATAAATGTTGTTAGGAATTATAGGTTTAGTCTTGAGTTCTACTTGTGAGATACCTGTTAAGGTAATGCCATCTCTTTTCAAGGCCACATTTTCCAAGAACTCAGCCATTAAGTTTTTTGATCTATCCACCCAATCAATGGAGAAGGCATCAAAGAGTTCTATTGTATCCCACAGTGCATGTTTGTATTGCTTTAGTATTTTTTTTTTTTGTAGAGTACTTTGACCTCACTTGTGAAACAACCAATTATGAATCTCCAAAAATAATTAGCACTTTGATCTCATGCTTCATGGAAATGTTTAAACCTAGCAACAATGCCTCATACTCTATTGTGTTATTTGTGCATTCAAATGCCAAACAAAATGAGTATTTAAATGTTGTGTCATTCGGTGAAATGAAAATAATCCTAGCTCCATTCCCCTCTCTACTATAGGCTCCACCAAAATACATCTTCCATAAGCCTTTTTCATTTTGGGAAACACCTCTAGCAATTGGATCTATGTTTAACAATTTAGGGTTTGAATGCTCAATTCTAAAACTCCCAAGATCCACATCGCAAAATAAATTCATTTGATTAGGGTCAAAGAGCTCAATGACATGTTCTAATCTAGGTTTTATGTACAACTTGACCTCTCTTCCATTCACAAGTATTGTGGCATCAGATAAATCTAGCTGGACATTTCCACCTACTGTTGTAGTCCATTGTCTAGATAATAACATTCCATAGTAAGGGGGAGTGCCCACCATAATGATTTCTATTCTATATGTCACCTTAGGGTATGATGCTAATTTCAATTGTTCATCCCATATCACTCCAACTATTGTGACCGATCTATTATCCATGGTGTAGCACTTTCCATAGGTGGTGTTTACCCACAATCCTAATTCCTTCATGATAGCTAAAGGCATGATATTAATTGTTGCCTCTGATTCAATCATACAATTTTTCACCAATTTGCTGTTGATCACCAGTGTGGTGTAAAATGGATCCACCTGGGAGGGGTTTTTGTAAGGGTGTCTCCCAAATAGATTTCTAGTGCCTCTGTAGTTTCCTACTCAACTACATTAACCTCCTTGTTTTGATCCTAATGTTTGTGAGATGAATTGGAAATCAATTTGAAGGTTTTATCCTTGTAATCATCAATTTTTATCAACTGCATAAAGTGCATTGTCATCTTCATTTGAGTTAGTGCTTGGGAAATTCTGAATGAAGGGGCAGTCATCCCTTGTTCAATCTTCTTTGTTTTAGTAGCCCTTTCCCCTTCAATTTCAATTTTTTCATTATTTAGTTTTTTCTCAGATTCAACATTTGCAGCCTCCTTTTGAGCAATCTTCTGAGGCTTCTTTCTTCACCCTTCTTTTGGTCAGATGAGAGATTCTTCTGCTCTTTTATGAACATGCCTCTAGGTATTTCATAGTCTTCATCTGCAAGCCTACTTCTTTGGTTATATTTCTTTCTTTTTTCCTCAGCCATAGTTTTTTCTTTGATGGCCCTCTTCTCCTTTTTGTTGGTGTTCTTAACTAAAATTGTGGAGTTGTATTGTATGCATAGGTTGTTTCTCCTACATTTTCTTCCAAATCATACAACACTTCTTGCTCCATATTAACATTTTTTTTCTTGATTGTTGACATCATATTCACACCCATCCTCAGAAGATGAGTATTCATCATTGGTTTGATGGGACCTCCATCTTAACATATTCATGATGTGGCCATCTCTATCCTATTCTTGTGACCATTCATCTTCTTGGAAAGCTTGAGCCACTACACAATGTTTAGGAGCATGGGGTCTATGACAAGGTGAACACCATAGTGTAGTATCCACTACATGTGCTCCATGTTTTTTCAAAGGATCTGAATTATCTTTCCAATTTGGCTTACCCACTAGTGGTCCATCCTTCCAAGTGGTGTTATAGGGAATATCATGCAATATTGGCCTTTCATTCTTATACTGATTCTCCTGTCTATTTTGGTGATTGTTAGGATTTTGTGGGATCCTACGGTTATCTCATTTTCCAATTATGTCAGTAGCTTTCCTATTATTTTCAATGGTTATAGCAACCTTTTATACTTTAGCCAAGCTGCTAGGACATATGTTTCTAAGCTCATACCCTATTTTAGGATCAAAGGCTCTCAAATAGATGCTTAAAGCTATTGAGTTAGCTAGTTTATATCCATGTGGTATATTGTGGTTAATCTTGGAGAACCTCTAATTAAAGTAAAAAATAGATTCATTTTGATGTTTCCGAATGCTTATTAACTCATGTAAGGAAAAATTGGGAGCACATTAATTCCCATATTGCTGTAAGAATTGATTTTTCAAGTCTATTGCAAAGGTAATTAAGGCATTTGGTAGGTTGTTGAACCAGTGCCTTCTTCAATCAAGGACATCATGAATAGCCTCATAAGGACATCTTCCTATTCCATTCCTAAGTCTTGGAAAAAAGCATCTAAATTTCTTACATGTTCCTCTACTATAATTGCATTGCTCCCTGTGAATTTAGGGATGGTATTCCTCAAGTTGGTATCAATGGGGTATGGGTATATTGGATATCTAGCTAGGTCAAATTTTCTTCTCATACTTGCAAGATTATGTGGATAAGGATTCTGAGGTGGTAGATTGGAGTAATATTGGAATCCATGTTGAGGTTGGTGTACATTTTGTTGGATGTTCTAGTGAGAATATACATTCTTTTGTGGCACATGATGTTGATAGTGTGGAGCATGTTATCTTGGCAGTGAGTGAGATTGTGGAATGTTGCTGGTGTTTTGTGATTGTAAGTTTTGTGGTGGCACATTATTTTGTATGTGTTGATTTGATTTCCCATTTGTGTTGTGAGATTCTTCTGAAGTAGTTGGGACACTTGTATTCTGAGATGACCCATGTGGATTGATGTTACCCCCTTGCTTATGGGGAGGGACATATTTTGATGGCTTTGATGGATGAATATTCATCTGGGACATTTGTTGCTTCAATTCTTCACTTTCTTTTATTAACTGTTGTCGCCTTTTGATTTCCTTCCTCTGTCTTTCCACATGTTCTTCCAATTCTTGAGTGGTTGTTTCATCATAATTTTGAACAGGGGTAGAGTGATCCATGAATCCATACTGGGTTTCTTCTCCTTGTTGTGATGAAATCCTTTGATCATACTCATTTTTCCTTTGGATTCTTTCCTCCACACATGAGGAGAATTCACTTTCCTTTTGTGGATCTGATTTTAAATTGAGAATGTTGTCAATTATATTGTTTTGTTCAAGTGGCATTGAATGGTCTACTTCATCACTATGGAAAGGGATATTATGTATTGTAAAGGGTTTCTTTGATGATTTTCCCTTATCCCCACACATGACATCTGATTGGTTAGATGCTACTTTGTTCCTATTTGTGTCAACCTTTGAAGGAGTGGATCCATGCTTGTCTGTCCACCTGCCATTGTTCTTCTTTGGACTTTCTTGGTGCAAAGAACTCCTGTCATTCTTTTTGTAGGATGCTTTGATGCTTTGAAATCTAGGGTTTGTTCTTCTTGATGTGTATTTTAATTTCTCATTCATGCACTTGTTCCTACAAACTTTTGATAGAGTCACCACTCACTTTTATGAAAAGTGAGAAAAGTTTACAATCTTTTTACTTGTTCCCAACAAAGTCTCTTAATGACTTGTACAATGAAATAGTTCTAAATGACTCTATGGTGACTTTTTTCAAGGTGAAATTTTTCTTAGTTGTTCCCCAATAGAGTCGCCAATTTTTTAGGTCTCAAAAATGTAGGTTTTTAGACCATAAGAGGGTGTCAATCTCTTAGTACATTTTTGGCCAACAAACATGGCTAATCTAGTTGATGACCCCTGCTCTTTAGGCTCTACCAAACCTATGTGGGTATACTTGAATGATAAGGAAAATTTGAAAGTCTAAAAATGGCTTCTAACTGGGGCAATCTACTCACAATGGCACATGGGTGTGAAGTAGATGCAAGGCTTGGTGACTAATTCCTACTAAAGGTGTTTCAATAATCAAGAGTGAGTAAAGTTTATATAAAATTTCCTAAATTGGAATAGTGCCTAATTCTATTGGGTGAATGGATTTGAGGGGTGGATGATGATGGTGGAGACAAATATGTAGGATAGGTAGATCTACTCCTCAACTTAACTCTAATTGTTGGGAACTTTTAGATGTTTGTACCTTGTACAAATGTGTAGGGTTTGTAAGTTATTTGGACTCTTCTTATTGATCCTAGGGATATCCCCCTAAGTTACTGGGAAGTTTTCAAAGGATTTTAATTTTGATGTGAAGGAAACCAATTGAGATAATTAGTTTAAAAGGACTTTAATCCTGGGCAGAAACCTATTAAATATGACCTCTTAGAAGGGATTTAATACTTTCACACATAAACCAATCAACAAAATCACACAATGACAACAAATATGTATTGACAAGTTAAATATATGTTGATATACTTAATTTGAATAGCATAGGTAGAGCAATTTGGAGATAGCCAAATAACATATAAGAATTAATAAAAACACAACAATTGAATAATGGAAGTAAATCACCAATTATAAATAGTCTTCTCCATTCACAAAAGGTTACATCATTTGATAACTAAGAACTTGATTAACATAAACATAAGAACTTAGTAGTTTACCAGTGGATGCACCATGATTCGTTAGTCTCCAGCAAGCGCCCACAACTACCTAAGACCTGTTCAAGGCTCATGCTCCATGACTCTGTCTGTGGATATGGAAAAAGTAACCCTTCTACTTTTTCTCATGTTCAAGCCCTTCTAGTGTACTTTGGCTTGATTTTGCCTAGATTTAATGTTGTAATGTGGCCAACACATTCACATTAGGTCTTGGACCCTTGTGAATCATTAAGACTTCTAGGTTGTCTTGTAAAATTTTTGTCAATTGTTGTAACCCACTTTCACACTTTTCTAGGACCCTTTCATTATAATTCACCCAAATAACCCCTTTTTATTACTTACCAAGTCCTATTTCAAAGTGTTGTAAAGAGTTGTAACAAAGTCTCATGCTTTTCTAGGCTTGTCATCACTAATTCAACCCTTTCTTATGTTTAAATGACCCCTTAATGCACTTTTTAGCCATACTTAAGTGTATTTTTTAGGATATTCACATTAAAACTTATTTAATGTACTTTAATTTTTGACATCCAGTAAAATTTCCTTGGTGGGACCAAGTCACCACTTGGGGTGACTTAGTCCCACTGGGCACAAAAATCAAAATAATTTTAATTTTCTGGCAAGATTTTATTTTCTAACCCTTGAGGTCAGCCTATGATGTGCTATTTTTAGGAAATAATGGAAAATAAAATATAAATAAGGGTTTCTCCTCTCATTTAAAAAAAAAAGAAACTACCAATCTATTCATTCTCAATCACCTAATTCATTCAAGCATTCAAGCACTCTAAGCATCATCAAATCATCCATTGGAGCACTTCATTGCATATCTTTAGATTTATACATCAAGGGTTTGGTAAGTTTATGATATTTCATGTTGTTTATTTATCATTCTCTTCTTATTTCATTTCATTTCATAAGGTTTGATTACCAAATCGGGGTTTGACCAAGGCAAACTCCTATAATCTAACCCTTAACCCTTTTTCCCCTCTTTGCATGTGTATTTGCAGGTATTGTATGTAGATTTTTCAAAGAGGAAAGTGCCAAAAAGGTGTTTTCCATCCATCAAAGTCATCAAAGTCAAAAAATCCCTAGTTGAAGCTTGGAGACTTATTTCAACTTGTTTCTATAGAATTAGGATCGGACACCTATCAGAAAAGGAAGTACAAACCGAAAGCTACATAATCCTATTCCAAAATTCCAAAAATTCCTAGGTGGACTAAGTCACCATCTATGGTGAATTAGTCCCACTTCTAGGCCTGAAAGTTGATTTTTACATTTGTGAGTACCCATTTGGCATATTTATGTTCTAACATATTTTCCCTAAAAATGGACTAAATTGCCCAGCTTGGCATAAGTGTCCCAGTCAACATTTCTAGTCATATTTGTAGGATTTCAGAGCCTCTCTACATCAAATTTCATATTCTAGGTGCACCTCTCTAGTTTTATTTAATTATTTTATCATTTACTTGCATTCTTAGGCGTTTTTGCATACATCACTGTGTTTTCCAGCACTTTGCATTTCTTAGGTTTAGCATTAGTAATGATCTTTATTTTTTAGTTTATTGAATTATACATCATAATTAGGCATACTACATCCCTCATTACATTAATATTTGAATGTTTACATTGCATTTTGGCCCAATCTTTATCCTTTTAGGTGAAAAATCCTACGACTATAAAGCATTCAGGTGTCAAAATCGTTGTCTACATTTTGGTGAACTTGAATTTTGAGCATTTCCTTTTTGATTTCAAGTGCATTTGAATCCTAGGTTTAACTTACATAAACATTGTATTAGGTTTTTCATTGTTTAAATTACATCCTAGGGTTTTAAAAATTAATTCATTAGTGAAAAGCTCATATAGCTTGCATTTTTGCATCATATTTCATTAGAAAACAACAAAATTCTGCATTTTCATACTATAGTTGCATTTGTGCACTTGAAAAACATCAAATTGCATTCAAAATCACAAAAAAACATCATTGGGACTGATTTACCACACTAGACGACTTAGTCCTTCTGCACATTTTGCATTGTAATTTTTGGCATTTTTTGGGCATTTTCTGCATTTTGTATTTTGTTGTTACATATTTGTTACAGTTTCCAGAATTTATGTTATTATTATTTTATTGCTCCTAGTTTGCATTTCATTTGTGCCCATCCTACCTTTAGTAGCCCTTGTATGAGTGTTTGGTACCCTATTGATAATACTTTAGAGAGAAGAAGTTCACAACTCATGGCATCCCATGATAACACACTTGTTGTGGACCTTGGGTTATCTTGAGCTACTACTCCTAGTGTTGAAAATAGTGCATTAGGCATGGACCCTACCTTTAGCAATATTGTGCCTTCCAATAACATGCAAATTGACACATCAAATGATCACATCCCTAAAGATAAAGTCATTAACATTCATGAGGATTTAGCACATTTGCAACAAATCTTGTGTCTTGAAAACATTTCAACCACTATGATTCCAGCTATAGAAAACATCCATCGCCTAATTGAAAGTGACGAAGGCTTAAACCTTATGAAACAAATTGTTGAGATATACAACAAACATGCTCCTTCCACCTCTAGCACATCCCAACCAAAAAACATTGTGGTTAGTCAAGGAGGAATTAACATTCCTCCTCCTTCCACAGTGTCATCAATACCTACCTACACCACTCCACAAGTCGCAACCACAATGCAATAGGTTAGCAATGTGATTCCTTCCTCGACTATTCCTGCTAGCATTCCTAATTCCTCTATGGCATCGAATGTTTTCTACTCTTCCACCATACCAATCATTAGCATTTCATTCACTTTCCCTACTACTACATACACTCCATCACCACTTTCCCTTCCACCTCATACCACTTACACTGACCCTCTCATTACACAACTTTTTGAAACCATCTTCTCCATGCAAAACAAATATCCACCATCAACCAAAATCAGAATGGACCGCCTACCTATTATGTCTAAAGTAGCCCACTATCTTTGGAAATACTAATAACACTAATGCCACAAAGAATAGAAATGCCTAGATTGAGAAGTATGGAGGAAAGGGTGATCCTACTAATCATGTTAATGCTTACACAACCTTATGCAGTGACTGTCCTTGACAATAAACTATTGGAAAAATTATTTCCTAGGACTTTAAAAGACACTGCCTTAGAGTGGTTTTCATCCTTACGAAACAATTCAATTTTCTCATTCAATGAACTAGTTGATGCGTTCATAAGTCGTTTTCAAGTGCATATGACTCCAAAGAAGACATTGGTTGATTTAATGACATGCAAAAAAAATGTCAATGAAAAAGTAAATGAGTTCATCTCACACTATCAGTCACTTTATGTCCAACTTGATGTTAAGATTCTTGATCCACATCTCCAAAATATGTCCATTGAAAATTTGTAAACTCAAATCCAAGATAGATTGACCATGATGAAATTTCCCTCTTTCATGCACTTGTGCACAACTCTTTGTGAGTATCACAATTTGGTTAGTAGTCATGATACAAATTCCACTTCAAGCTACCCTGAAAAATTTGAACCTAGCACTTCAAATAATTCACAACCATTTCAAAAACCAAACAAAGGGTTCTTATAGTTCAATCCCCCTCAACAACCAACTCAGCCTGTTAGCAACCAAGTAGCAGCTATTAAAGCCATGATACCTTATAGTTATGGAGATCCAAAATGACAGTTCACACCATTACCAAACACTCTTCATAACACCATGTCTCAACTCATACAACAACAAATGATTTCTTTACCTATTGTTAAACCATTGGATCCAACTAAACCCTTTCCTCCAACCTTTCAACCTAATGCTTATTGCCATTATCATAGACAAAATGGACATGACATAGAATAGTGTAAACCTCTTAAACATCTCGTGCAAGACCTCATTGATTCTAGTCATCTATCTGTTTCAAATTTTAATGTTAAAGGAAATAAGTTTGTTGCCCCACCAAATCAGAATTTGCAATTTTTTACCAATCTAATGCCCAAGCACAATATGTCATTTGTCAAAGCTAGTGGAACTCAACACAATGATGTCATGAATGTTCATACAGATGTTGCACATTCTGATTCTATTTGAGATAACACTATTGTTGATCCTATAAAGGAAATGGTCAGTAAAATAGACGTTATCCCTCTTAAGGGCCAACCTTAGAAAAATATTGATATTACCTTCTCTTCTAAGGATATGTTCTGAATCTTCCCAATGGTCCTCTTTATATAGCTAGTCATATTTATGATAATCCCACTAATGGGATACTCATAGATCCCGCCTGCGGCGAGAATGTGGTAATTTTGGAATTTTTGGTATTACATGATCTTTATCAAGATGATTATGACAAACCAAGAGCATGGATCAAAACACACAATGTTTTTGTGTGCCCTACGATAGAATCAATCGTTCTTCCATTACAAATAGGACCTGAGACAGTGGATGTTGCATTCTCTATCATCCCACAATCAGATCAATTTCATTTGTGGCTGGGCCATCCATGGCTTCACTTGATGAAAGTTGTCCCTTCAGTCATACACAAATGTTTGAAGTTTCCGCTTGAAAATGACATATACACGGTTAACCATAGTGGCTTTAATCCTTTGTCATCTAAAGGAAATTTATCCTTAGAAACCTTTTGGCTTGATCCCATGGAACCCATAACACCCCGCACTGACTTCTTTTTCATTGCCTATTAAAAATTCAAATCCAAACAATTAGAGGAATTATCTCTTCGCAACATATCCCCATCCACTTCTAACACTCCCATCCTAGATGAAACAATGATTCAACCTAAAGAAGAACTAACCCCTCAAATTCATCCTACACCTGAAACTTCCCCCACATCATCTAAATGACCAAGACATAATGAAACCAACCCCATCATGCCCCATCGCATAAAACAATTTTATAAAGTAAAAGATAAAGTGATTGACCCACCTCCTATGGTTCCTTCTATACCTCCCCTTAAGGAAGAAAAGGAGCCTATGGTGGATCAACCCGCTCTTACACCAACATAGCTTCAAAATAGAATCAAACAAAACTGAAATGCTAGGGATCATAGGTGCAAGTATCGCGCCCTTGCTCGCACCTTACAAAATGAAGAAAACAAAGAAAATAAAAATTCGCACATGACAGAAGCAATGCATGATGATCCACCTCCCGAATCACAACAAAATGATCCAATACAACAACCACAACTCATAATACACCCATTATTAGACATTTCCATTCGTCCTCCAATTGTCATTAATCTGGATGACAATGATGAGATCACTAAAATAGATGAAGAGGTGCATAATGATCTGAATACATTATTTTCCTCTTCCATGAGCTTAAATGACAAATCTCCTACAACAAGTATAGAACCTAGCACTTACCTAGTTCGACCCTTGCTCTTGTCCCTCTAGCCAGTTGTCCACCTTTCGAACATGATTGGGAGGTGGATGACTTGTTAGATGGTTGACTTGCATTCACCTACTAGCCTTTTTCATTTTTATTTTTAGTTTGTGAATTGTAGATTTTTGGCACCAATGCATTGCTCTAGCTCTTCTAGGGGTTTTCACCTAAAAGGAGAGAGGTAGGGAAAAAAATGCAAGGGGTTCATTCAAATTATGTTATGTGTAATTTTATTTAAGCTAAATGAAGTGAACTAAATGTAATTAAGCGATTTATATGACTAATTATGAATGCAAAACTAAAATTTAAGCTATGTTGGAAAACACAATGTGATATGCAAACAATGAAATAAGAATGAATAAAATGCAAAATAGAAAGAGAAAGGCTGAATCAAAGTGCACTTGGGCAAGATTTGAGGAATTTGGAGCAGTTTGAATGCTAAATGAAATTATTGAAAATCAACATTGGGACTCATTCACCCAGGGTGGCGAATTAGTCCTGCTACTAGTGAAAAATTGTCAGAAACAAGTTTCTAACTAATGAGATCTGGAATCTGACAAAACCTAGATTTTCAGTCTTAAGGTGGGACTCAATCGCCATTGGTGGAAAATCAGTCCTTTCCCAAAATTTTGAGAAATCAAGAGACAACTCTGCAACACTAGATCTGGAAATGTTTGCTTATCAGGTTGTTGAAGTCAATTATGTAGGAAACAGACATAATACCTTCTCCAAGATTGAAATATGATTGATTTGACTTGAAGCACCTAGTTGAATTGTTGACCAATCTTCAATCACCTAAATTCTTGTTAAATTTTCATACATAGGTCAAAAACTTGTTGATGAAAATCTGAAGTTATATCAAGGATGCTCCAAAATGCTTAAATAGTACTTGATTTGATGTTGTAAGATGATTGAATGCTTGAATGTGATATGATATTGAATTCTTGAATGAATGGGGGTTGAAATGGATGTAAAAACACTTATTTATACAATCTTGTGCCTTAGTAACCCATTAATACCTCATCATAGGTTGACATCAAGTGATTTTGAATAAAAACCCGAAAGGAAATTTTAAGAAATTTGAATTTGGAGCTAGGAGGGACTCATTCCCCACCCATGGCGAATGGCTTCCACCTAGGACCTGAAATGGGTGTTGGGAATTATCTTGTATTTAATGTTGTTTGTTAGGCTTACATTCAAAAATGAACTTAGTTAAGCCTTATAAGGGCATAAAGGGGTCAAATAAAGCATAAGAAAGGTCTAAATAGTGAAATTGTGTCTAGAAAAGTGTGAACTCTTGTTACAATACTTTACAACACTTCAAAATAGGACTTGATAAGTGATGAAAAGGTGATTTTTAGGTGAATTGTAATGAATAGAGTCTAGAAGAGTGTAGATATGTCTTACAACACTTCACAACACCTTCACAAGATGTCATTATTTGAATTTTAGTACCTAAATATGCATGTTCAAGCCATGTTATGACATAAAAGAAAAGAAAAATAGACCAAACATCATGAAGCAAGGCCTAAAAGACCATGAAAATGACAAGGATCCATTTTTCTATGGTGTAGTTTGTATGTGCATATCATGTTCCCCTATAACGTGGCGTTTGATGTTCTCTCTTTAGAACATTCATCTATTTGTCTCTCCCTTATTCTATATGTTGTACATCACTTTTTCCTTTTGTTTTTGTTTTGTATTTTCCTTTTGGGGATGACGAAAAGCATTGAGACACCCTATGTCTCTTCCATGTTTACCCACAAGGTCCTTTTATTTTCTTTTTTGCTTATGTTTTTTGTTTTCCTTTTTGGGATGACGCAAAGCATTGAGATGCCCTATGTATCTTCCATTTTGACCCAATAGGTCTTTTTATTCCTTTTTCACTTTTGTTTTTCCTTTGGGATGTATTACCAAGACATTGACTGCAATATCTCCTTCATATGTTGACCCAAAATATTTTCCTTTTTCTTTTTCCTTTTTGTTTTCTTTTTCACTTGTGTTTTCCTTTGGGATGATTCAGCATTGAGATATCCATGTCTCTTCCATGTTGACCCAAAATGGATTTTTTCTTTTTTTTTTTTTTTGTTTCTTTGTGTCATTCTTCCAGTTCTATGTGTATTTGGGGAATGATGATAGTTTTGTTCTTTTAATCAAAACATTAGTACATATATAATCGGACCCCAACCATAGATCCCTATGTGTTTGCAGGTGTTCCCTTTTGGGGGAAACCCCTCTTTCTTTTGTTCTTTTCCTTTGCATGATGCAACTTTACTCAGAAACATATGACTTGGCATAGGGGCTTTCCAAGTTGGCTCTCATGTCTTCTTTCTTGTTTGCATTTTTCATTCGCTACTTTGAAGTAATTTCTCACAAAACGGTATGTAGAAATTCCTTTAGAGTGTGGGACATACATTGGAATTATTCATTTGCATTTTTGGTTCTTAGTGCAGCCTTATCACTTCATATGCATTTGTCACTTTTTGGATGACATTGGGTGTGATTTCCTTCATAAATGTGATCTATCTTTACATATTATATTCCTCTTAGTGGCCTGATGTGATGCACTGCATCCCCTAAGTTTTGAATCTTCTATTCTTTGATTGGTCCTCTCTTGGAAACATTGGACACAATGTTCCCTAAGTTATAGACCTCACATGAACTAAGCAAGACTCATTTGAACATATTTTATATTTTGCATTTACATGGCTGCCTTGCATAACAAAAATTTCATTCTTGTGGTGTCATTGCATTTGTTCATGAGTTCTAAGCATACGAATTTTTTCTTATCTCATGAAGCACGAAATGCTATTTTTCTTTGTGGCACCTTCTTAAAGTTATCAAGAGGTATAACTTTATTATGGTTGAGCGGGAAGCCCATTCCAAGGCATGCATTTTCCCCATAGCCACCTTGTGGATTTCTCACCCTGGTGACAACCAGAAGTTTCATGGCCCCAAATTGAGTATGTTGTGGATTTCTCACCTCATGGACAACCAGAAGTTTCGTGGCTCTAGAGTGAGTATACTTGGGCCTTCTCACCCAATGAACAACCATGAGTTCTATCACCATAGAGTGAGTATTCATTTTCCAAACAAACAACCTAGATCTAATCCACAATGAGCTGGAAAAATGATCGAAGCTTTCTCTTCTTTCTTTCATTCCTTTTCATCATTTTCATGAGTTTTCATTTGTGCTTATGATTGGTTTGCCATGGGATCTTGATCCTGGGGGCTTGATGATTCCCTATTGATTACTATTGTCTCATCTTACCAAGCATTAGTGCATTCATACCCCTCTTGGTTGCATGATCAACTACTTTAGTGTGAGTTTGAAGCAAGTTCATCCTCTCACTAAAGTGGGGGCTAACTATGGACACAAAAAAAGTAGTTGTTATACTTTTTCTCATGTTCAGGCCCTTCTAGTGGACTTTGGCTTGCTTTTTCCAAGATTTAATGTTGTAATGTGGCCAAGACATTCACATTAGGTCTTGGACCCTTGTGAATCATTAATACTTCTAGGTTGTCTTGTAAAAGTGTTGTGAAGTGTTGTAACCCACTTTCACACTTTTCTAGGACCCTTTGATTATAATTCACCTAAATAACCCCTTTTTATTACTTACCAAGTCCTATTTCATAGTGTTGTAAAGAGTTGTAACAAAATCTCACACTTTTATAGGCTTGTCATCACTAATTCAACCCTTTCTCATGTTTAAATGACCCCTTAATGCACTTTTCAACCATACTTAAGTGTTTTTTTTAGGATATTCCCGTTAAACCTTATTTAATGCACTTTAATTTCTGACACCCGATAAAATTTCCCTAGTGGAACCAACTCATCACTTGGGGTGACTTAGTCCCACTAGGCACAAAAATAAAAAAAATATAATTTTTCTAGCGGGATTTTATTCTCTTACCCTTAAGGTCAGCCTACGATGTGTTATTTTCAGGAAATAATGGAAAATCAAGTATAAATAAGGGTTTCTCCTCTCGTTTAAGAAAAAAAGAAACTACCAATCAATTCATTCTCAAGCACCTAATTCATTCAAGCATTCAAGCACTCTAAGCATCATCAAATCATCCATTGGAGCACTTCATTGCATATCTTCAGATTTATACATCAAGGTTTTGGTAAGTTTATGATATTGCATGTTATTTATTTATCATTCTCTTCTTATTTAATTTCATTTCATAGGGTTTGATTACCAAATTGAAGTTTGACCAAGAAAACCCCTATACTCTAACCCTCAACCCTTTTTCCCCTCTTTGCATGTGTATTTGTAGGTCTTGTATGCAGATTTGTCAAAGAGGAAAGTGTCAAAAAGGTTTTTTCCATCCATAAAAGTCATAAAAGCCAAAAAATCCCTAGTTGAAGCTTGGAGACTTATTTCAGCCTGTTTTCTGCAAAATCAGGATCAGACACCTATCAGAAAAGGAAGTACAGACCGAAAGCTATAGAATCCTATTCTAAAATTCTAGAAATTCCCAGGTGGACTAAGTCACCATATGTGGTGAATTAGTCTCGTTACTAGGCCTGAAAGTTGATTTTTACATTTCTGAGTACCTATTTGGTAGATTTATGTTCCAACAAATTTTCCTTGAAACTGGACTAAGTCACCCAACTTGGCATAAGTGTCCCAGTCAACATTTCTAGTCAACTTTGTAGGATTCCAAAGCCTCTCTACATCATATTTCATATTCCAGGTGCACCTCTCTAGTTCTGTTTAATTCTTTTATCATTTACTTGCATTCTTAGGTGTTTTTGCATACATCACTGTGTTTTCCAGCACTTTGTATTTCTTAATTTTAGCATTAGTAATCATATTTTTTTTTATTTTATTGCATTAGACATCATAATTATGCATACTACATCCCTCATTACATTAATAGTTGAATTTTTGCATTGCATTTTTGCCCAATCTTTATCCTTTTAGGTGAAAAACCCTAGGACTATAAAGCATTCGGGTGTTGAAATCTTTGTTTACATTGTCACTCCCTACTTGACCCATGCAATGAATAGATTAATTTTTGGCATATGTTTGATATATCCTATCTTTTCATAAGTTTCTACATTGTTTATGATATCTTTCATTGCATATTCAACTTCAAAGATTCATCCTAGTTGCACATGTGTTTTCTCGAGAACTTTATCTTCATCGTTAATTTCATCAAGAATTATTGGCAGATACTGAGCTATCTCATTCTTCCATACATCGTGGTATTTTAAGTCTATTTTCTCAAATAAATTTGGTAGATCCATACTTATTGACTAACTAAAGTCACTCAATTCTTGTGTTAGTATGTTATGGAAGTTATCATGTGTGTTTATAAGCTCTTGATGTTCTTGAAGTATACTTTTATAATCACCTTTCTTTTCCTTTATCTGTAATTCCACCTCCTTAACCTATTATGTTCTTGAAAAGCTACATAATTTTTTTCATGGATAGCCTAGACTTTGTCAGCAAGTTTAATCATATCATCAAATCTCCTACACACCAATTTTGATGCCATTTCAAATATAGTAGTCTTTAGTTTTTCCTTCAATTCATCTTGCCATTTCTAAATCATTTCACATTTTTGCTTCCAATAGGTAGTCTCAAACATTTATTTAAGCACCTTTCTTTCACATTCAATTAGTGATGAGTAAGGCCCTGAGGAGGAAGGTAATCTATCTCTATAGTTGATCACATCTTGCTTCAACCTCTCATTCTCATCAACCAACCCCTTATTATCTATGAATAGCTTCTGAATTTGAGCCTTGGTAAACTTGGACACATGTACATTTAGATCAACAGTCTCCATAGGGTTTGAATCCCCTTCTCTCTGTACTATAAGGTGATCAAATATCTAATCATGATTATTGATGAGGGAAGGCCTCTTTCCCGGTGGGTAAAGGGTTCAAGTTTGAAAAGTAGTATTATTAGGATTATATCATGATCTAGTGTATCTCTTGTCATTGGCCTCATCTATTAATTTCAAGGCTTTATTTTTCTCTTTTTACAAAACTATCAAACACTATGGCTAAGTTGATGTCCCACCCTGGAAGAAACATGACACCAGCTTCTTGTAGTAATGCTCTTCCTCTTTCAGGAATCATATTATCCATTTCTTTTTCAACCTCACACTAGAGTTTTTTCAAGACATCTGCTTCTTTCTAAAGGTTGATTTCTTTAAGATTTTCTCTTATCATTCTTCCTTTGTACTCATAAATGAAAGCTTTAAAATCATGGGTTTGAACAAATGTATCATTCGCAATGAACTCCTAGCTAGCAAGATGTCTCGCATCATCAGACAATTCATTAGAAGCTTCAAATGTGATCACATTCCTCTCTAGTGGCACTTCATATTAGGGAATATCAGGAATGGTAATATCTATAACCTCATTCTCTTCCTCAATGTCATCTTCAATAATAATAGGAGTGTTAGCTGAAAATATCACCTTTGGTGTAGGTTGTGGTGATAAATGACTTAAAGGTAAAACATTCTCAACTTGTTTCCTAGAACTAGTATTTTTTCTTCTTTCAAAGGCTACAAGAGGTACATCTTTATTTAATTCTTCTTCATGTAGGATCATTTTCTCAATCCTTTCCATAAGATCTTGTATTTCATGAAAATCTTCTACATATAATGGATTATTGCTTCTTCTTCAAGCCTTGGCCATAACTATTATGTTGTAAGCAACCTTCCTCATCATCACTTGAGTTTCATCACAATTCCTAATGACATAATCCACGAAGAACTCATGTTCATATCCCTTAATCAACCTCTATGAGATCTTGGCATCATAAACAAAGTTCTCAAGGTCAAATTTCTCCCTCTTATTTCCCAATGGAAAGCTATAATAATTTATTTTTCTGCCAATTGATTCATACCTTGTAGCAACAATGATGGAAAATTCATCTAAACATAGAGTATAAGGCATAATTTTTTTGCTTCCATAGCTTTTGAGGTGCATGAAGGTTGAATAGGCCAATTACCTTACAATCTCAAGGTATGCAACCCTATCTAGCATAGTTTTAGGCAATAAAAATGGAGCCTCCCTAAACCCATATACTATGATCATAGTACAATCCTCAAATGCATACCAATCCCCCAATTATGGTTTACCTTTCCCTCAGAGTGTTTTCCTTTGGCCTGAGGAATCTTTGTATCTCTGGGGACAAATTATAATCACATTTATGTCCAAGTAACTTATACAAGGGTTTGACAAAATATTCTTCAAAATAAAAATAGTAGGATCTCCCACATCGACTATCCCATATGGATGTCCACATCTATACTAGCCTATAGTTCTCATCACTATCCAAATCTTTGACTCTTAATTCCTCTCCCCACATTCCCATTGCTTGTACTTGATATAAAATCATATGCATGAGTAGAGAATAGTGCTTGAAGTTGATGGAATCACTATTATTCTTTATGGCAGCAAGAGAAGTATTAATGACCTTAGATAGGTACTCTGCATAATTGTAAGGCCTAACATCTTGGATTTGGATATCTACAGCTAGAACTATGGGAGCTATAGCCATTGTGGTAGGAGCATTAATTCCTAGTACTTAACTAGATGAAAAGTAAGTGTACTGGTAATATTATTCAAATGAATCCACAGGAAATGGGGGTCTTTCATCACTATATAATCTTCTAAGTTGGTTTATTGGGCCCTTGGGTCTATGCAGAGGTAATTTCCACCTCTTATAACTTGTGTCCATGGTCTGATACTCTTCCAATAGATATCTTATCCTCAATTTTGTTTTCATGGATGTGTCAAGTTCAAAAACCATGCAAATATAATCTTGTGTTATGATCATAAACTGTGAACCATCATGGGAATAGATTACCCTCGTTTTAGGGTTGTAGTTTCTAGCCAGTGCCTTAACCAGTTCCACGTTGGAAAACACATTAGGCATCACAATATTTTCCAAATTTATGTTCCATGAATTCGAGATAGGTCTATTTCTGTATTTCTTTCTGTAATGATATATAAATAGATCATAGCCTCTTTGTGGAGTCCAAACATCTCCAAGAATTTTGTGCTTATCTTCCAATGCTTCATATGAAGGATTTAACTGGGCTAGTCTCTTATATTTTGGTCTAGACCGAGGAAACTGATCTATTAAGTATTGGTTTAGTGGCCTAGCCTCTATTTTTGACCTCTTTACTTTTGGTTTTTTTGGGGTTTTATCCACCTCAAAACCCTACTTGTACAGTACTTCAAATTAATTTTTATAGAACACGTCCAACTAAGCCAAGAGCACTTACTTGAATAAATGTGATTTTTTGAGCTGCTAGTTGTCATCCAACTCCACCTTTTTTATTTTTAGCCACAATTTGTAGTGTTTTCAATTTCTCAAGAGTCAAGTATATCAAGATTTGGCTCACATGAAATAGCTTTGGGTCATAAATGGTGCTCACGCCACCCTTCTAATCAACCACGATATTAATGGAAATTGTCTCTTCAATGACATCATTAATCATGTCAACTGGGTGAGACATTATTTCAAAATTTTGAAGAGACATTTGAGTTTCTCTCCTCGATCCCACAAGGTCTCTTCAATGGTTGCACTTCAAGTTCTTTCTTCCATGTTCTTCTGATATCTAAAATGTCGATGAGACTGGTGAATGTTTCTTCCCGATAAGCTTATGTCTCCTCAACATATCCATGTTCCTCCTTTCAAAAGAATTTCTTTGAATAACCTCTTTTGTGTCTTTAAAATATCAAAGAGACCCATGGTTATCTCTCTTCAATGTCCCATAGTCTCATCGACAATGTATGCTTGTAGTTGTGTTCCTGTTGTTAGAAAGTTGAAGAGACTATTATCAATGTTTGTTTGATGCCTTTATGTCTCTTTGACATCTCGTCCTTAATTTTTCTTGTGGTGTCGATGAGAATTTTTCATCTCTCACTCTGACACACTAATTTCTCTTTGATATTAGCATTGTACTCACCTGACCATATTCATGTTAGTGATTTACCATTTATTTTATAATAATTTCTCCATGTCTGAGAGATGTTTTTCTATTTCTTGAATGCAAAATAATCTTGTATCCTCAGAGTATTGATGTTATTGTGTCTTTTTGGAGAAACAAGTTAACTTTTCTGTCTAATGCATCCAGTCTCTTTTACATGTTGCTCACTGGGCTGCCGGGGAGACATTTGAACAAGTCACTTTGAAGCATGAGGGTCTCACTGACATTTTCATCGGCCTTCTATTGATCTTGTCGAGGAGACTATGGTGAATATTTCTTTGATATGGCATTGTCTTGGCGACATACCTTGTGCTTTCGAGGAATTACCTTAAGAAAGGGATTTATTTCAAAGTGATAATAAAAATCTTTATTTTATGATCTATGTACAAAATTTTAAATGCAATAAAAATCAAGGGTAATGGAGGTTTATGGTAAAAATGGGGTGATAAATAAAACTGTATGCATGTGAAAACCAAGGTGAATTTTTTGGATCCAACACCCTCTTCAATTGGAATCCTTTAAATGGAACTTTTCAAGGCTTAAATCATTATATTTTCTAAAAATATGTGATTTTAGCAAAAATTAGGATCTCCCAAAAATTGTAAACCAGTATTGTGGGATCACCCTACCCAATATTAAATTATTATCACATGTCTCCCACACATTAAATAATAATACAATGTTAAATACAACATAAATTGGTTCCCAAATAATTACCTAGTGTGATTAAACACACCACCTAGGTGCATCACAACTAAATAATTATGACATTATGACATTATAATCTATCAAATTATGCAATGGTGTACAACACTATATCCTAACAACTAAAACAAAACCTTTGAAGTAGGAAGATTTTTTAGGCTATATTACCAACACACTCATGTTATTTTTGCAATGGGGATAGAGGGAGAGATAGGGAGAGATGGGGATAGAAAGAGGGAGAGATATAGGGGGGAGAGCAAGAGATAGAGAGGGGTAAGGAGATAGAGATAGAGAGGAAGATACATGTACAGAGATGGAGATGGAGATGAAGATATAGGAGAGGGATATAGAGAGGAGAGGGAGAGATAAATATATGGAGGGGGGAGAGAGGGTGAGAATGAGAGAGGGATAGATAGAAAGATAAATATAGAGATAGAGATAGGAAGTGATATTTAGAGAGAGGGAGAGATGGAGA